>CM046675.1:15782418-15839918 GCA_025594165.1 Tamias sibiricus
ATGTAGTGTGTGTTTCTTAATATTGAAAACGTAGAATGTTCTTTTAGTTAGCTTTTGTGTCACTGTGACCAAATGACCTGCTAAGGACAATGTAGAGGAGGAAAAGGTGAGTTGGGGGGCGGGGGTCATGATTTCAGAGGTTCTCATCCTCGCCCTTAGTCAGCTGATTCTGCAGCTCTGCACCTGGGGTGAGGCAGAGCAACATGGGGGAAGGGTGTGGGGGAGGAGAGCCACTCAAGACCTGGGGACCCTGAAGCAGAGAGGGAGAGCTTCACTCACCAAGGACAAAACATAAACCCCAAGGGCACATTCCCCTTAGATGACTTACTTCCTTCAGCCACACCCCCTATCTACGGTTACCACCTAGTAAATCCACATAAGTGGATTAATCCACTGATGAGGTTACAGCTCTCCTAATCTAGTCACTTCACCCCTGCATACTCTCGCATTGTCTGACACACGGGCTTTGGGAGACCCCTCCTATCTACACCATAGCCAACGCGAAAGTCTTATCTTTGATGCAGAAAGTACTCTAGAATTTTCTAGCGCAGGCAAGTCATTAGAAATTGTCATTCTCTTGCACTTTTGCCAGAGCCAGTTTTATAGAGATTTTAATGTGGCAAAAGAAGGCAGATAATCAACTCTTTACAGAAACAAAATACTACAGAAAATAATCCTGGTGCTCTGGTGATTTAAAGTGTCTGAATAAAAAGGATTAGGTAAATAAAAAGAATGAGGCTGTAAGTAGAAAAAAATAGTAGTTTCTAAATAACAAACTGGGAAACTTTTGATTACTGACTTACATTTCATGTCATATGGCTGAAAGATGTTTTTTTTTTTTTTTTTCTTGCCTATCCTTGAAAACAAAATGAAGTGCAAATGAGAGAGCTACATCAGAGTAAAAGTGACCTTCCTTCTTTAGCATAGTTCTGTCTAATGTCACCAGAAGCTTAGCGTGAGAGGAAGAAGACATAGATCTGGGTCCTTCCGTTTGCATGCAATAGCTGTGCGTGTCGGTCAGGATATACAGCAGGGTCTAATTGTGCTATAATAAAAACCTACTCCCTTGCCGGGCGTGGTGGCGCACGCCTGTCATCCCAGCACTTTGGGAGGCTGAGGCAGGAGGATCGCGAGTTCAAAGCCAGCCTCAGCCATGGTGAGGCACTTAGCAACTCAGTGAGACCCTGTCTCTAAATAAAATACAAAAAAAAAAAAAAGGTCTGGAGATGTGACCCAGTGGTCAAGTGCCCCTGAGTTCAATCCCCGGTACCACAAAAAAAAATTAAAAATAAATAAATAAATAAATAAATAAATAAATAAAAAACCTACTCTCAAATTTCTGGAGCACAACTTGAGATGTGCATTTCACTCAAACTGCATTGTCCAAAGTGAGTCTGCCGGAGAGCCTCTCTGCTCAGTGGTCACTCAAAGACCTGTGCCGGCCGGCCAAGGCTACTCCTTAGCACGTGCCCTAAATGCAATCCACATTGGGAACCCAGAGGGGGCAGGTCACACAGGCTCTTTGCATTCCTACCTGGAAGCTGCCTGTAATTTCTGGCATATTTTATAAGCTAGAGCTAGTCTTATGGTTAAAGAAAAAGAAAGTAGAATCCTCCCATATGCCCCGTAAGACGTCACCAATGACTTCCACGCTGTGTGACTTTGTGTCAATCTCTAGCCTCTCTGAGCTTCGTTATTCCAACCTGTTTAAAAAGGAAATAGAATATTCCTGACCTCCCGTGACCCTCCTCTGAATTTTTGTGTATCATGAAGACCAGAGTAAAGAGTTGTTTTTTTTTTTTTTTAATTTTATTTTTTCTTTCTTTCGTTCAACAAATATTCTTTGAGCCCCTATGTGCGAGGTACTGATTTTGGAAACGCTGCTGAAAGAAACAGGCAGAATCCCTGGTGTGACAGATCTTGTATTTTAATGTGGTTGGCAATAAACAGACATGAAACTAGGTACTCCTTCAGGTGATAAAAAGGGCTGCAGAGAAGCAGGCAGGGTAGGATTTTTTTCAAGGATGCTTTCTCCAATAAGAGCAAAGGTGCAGCCCCTGTATAGAAAGCGAGACCACAATATATGACCGTCAGTGGCTGCGGCTTGGTAGCAGAGGGCAGAGAAAATGCCGAGCTCTAATGAAGGATTCCGCTAGGCTTTTTAAAAAATATGACTTTATTGCGGCATGAATGACATATAAAAAGCGGTCTATATATCAAGCGTATAACTCCATCCGTTTGGAGATACACACACCCCCCCCAAAACCATCACCACCGCCAATGTCATGAATCTATCCATCACCCCCCAAAGTTTCCTCTTTTTTTGTTCTTGTATTTGTTTTTCTTTTTGTTTTTCCTTTTGCAGGAAGAGCTCTTGATATCATATTGTTTCTCTTAGCAAAATTCTAAGCAGGCCATAAGGTCTTGTTAATCCAGGCCTTCTGTTAGGGGGGAAATCTCCAGACTCTGTGTGTCTTGCTTACCTGCGAAGCTGGGCATTTTTCAGGGTCATTGAGAGTCCAGTGTATTGGGGTACAGTGAGCCGGAAATGGTAGGGGTCCCTCTTCCAGGGCCCTGTAGGCAAACTAAGGGCTTTGAATTATTTTCTTTTCTGAGCGAGTTGTGAAGAATTCCAGTGTTTCACACCAAGGCCTGTCATGCTAGCATGTCATTTCCGTTTTCTCTGCTCTTTGGGGAGACACCTGCTCTGTAGCTCAGTGATGATGCAAACAGGAAGCACGTTAGGAACCTCTTGGAGTTACCCGTGTAAGATAATGAGGGTCTGGGCCAGAGGGGTGGGGTGAGCTAGGAATGCTGGTCATTTGGGGGGTGGAGCTCACAGATTTTGCTGATGATTGGCAGGGGATGTGAGCTTGCTAAAGTCACCGTTCCTAGATGAATTCCATTTCTTTCTATGGTTGGATCCTCATATCTGAACTGCTTAAGACCAGAACTATTTCAGATTTTTTTTTTTTTTCTGTTTCAGGGAGTATTTGCATATGTAAATGAGGTCTCTTGGGGACAAGGCCCAAGTGTAAACATGAAACTCATTGACGTTTCATATACTCCTTATACACACGGCCTGAAGATAGTTTTATGCAGGATTTTTAATAATTTTCTGCATGAAACAAGAGTTTCCTGCGGTGGAATTTTTAACTTGATATGTCAGCACTCAGGATGTTTCTGATTTGGGATTTTCTGCTTAGAGTGGCTCATCTTGTACTGCAAAACCGATACCCTGGGGGCTGGGGTGGTGGCTCAGCGGTAGAGCACTCGCCTAGCACGTGCGTGGCCCGGGGTTCGATCCTCAGCACCACGTACAAATAAACACACTGTGTACAACTAAGGCAAATAAATAAATATTAAAAAAAAAAAAGAGAGAAGACAGACTGTAGTTACTACGAGGAGGAAAAAATTCACCGTGGAGACATGGGTGACATAAATGGCCACCCACCACGATGGACAAGGAAATCAGGCCACGCTGCAAGAACACAGGCCTGAGAGAAGAGGCGGAGGCCTGATGGGATTGTGAGGTTGGAGCGAGGACTCTGGGCAGCACACAGGGACTGCAGAGACCCAAAGGCCTAACAGGGCAATGGGGCAAGGGGTCCTTGCCCTTTAGACCCGGAATGAAAGCATGCCGGGGTCTCTGTGGGTGGGAAGGCCAAGAGAGGTCAGATCCCCCTGGGCCTTGCAGGCCAAGAATTTCACATTATCATTCTCTGACAATAAGAAGCCACGGTTAGGTGTCAAGCACAGAAAACTATGACCTGGTTCATCTTATAAAACAAAACAGGACAAAACAAACAAACAAAAAAACACTCTGCAGGGGGTCAAGAAGGGACTTGAAGGGGACTTTGACAATATAAGCACTTAGGAGGCTATCCTGCTGCTACCCACTAATTCCACATTCTTTTCTTGACACAGCAAACAAATGGATGTCAGTTTTCTTTTTAGGGCGAAATGAAGGTTTGTCCTCCCACAGAGTAGCTATGGGGTCCACCTTGAAGATCTGTATCTACAGAAACACCTGGTGCACGGGCACGAAGTTTTTGTGGAGATTGAGTCCACACTTATTTTTTTCCTTTATTCTAACTTGTTCTATATGACAGCCGAATGCATTACAATTCATATTACACATACAGAGCACATTTTTACATATCTCTGGTTGTATACAAAGCATATTCACACCATTCCTGTCTTCATACATGCACTTAGGATAATGATATCCATCTCATTCTACCACTTTTTTTTTCTTCACCCTTTTGCTCCATCCCTTTCCCTCCCTCCCCATTGGCCTTTCTAGTGTTCCTCTAATCCTCCTATGCTCCCTGTCCCAACCCCACTGTGAATCAGCCTCCTTATATCAAAGAGAACATTTGCCATTTGGATTTTGGGGATTGGCTAACTTCACTTAGCATTATATTCTCCAACTTCATCCATTTACCTGCGAATGCCATGACTTTATTCTCTTTTATTGCTGAGTAATATTCCATTGTGCATATATACCACATTTTCTTTATCCATTCACCTACTGAGGGGCATCTAGGCTGATTCCACAGTTTAGCTATTGTGAATGGTGCTGCTATAAACATTGATGTGGCTGTGTCCCTGTAGTGTGCTGTTTTTAAGTCCTTTGGGAATAGACCTATTAGAAGAAAAAGTAGGCCCTAATCACCATCATGTCAGATTAGGCCCCAACTTCCTTAATAAGACTCCTATAGCGCAAGAATTAGTATCAAGAATCCATAATGGGATAGATTCAAAGTAAAAAGCTTCTTCTCAGCAAAAGAAACAATCAGTGAGGTGAAGAGAGAGCCAACTAGTTGGGAACACGTTTTTACCACACGCACGTCACATTGAGCTCTCACTTACCCCTTAAATTCAGGGTCCTGGGTAAACCTCACCCTTTTCCTACACCCCCTCCCTGTTCTTGCCATTGGTTAGACGTGAGGACCTCAGAATTCCAAATCTCCAGACCCACGGATTAGGGTGGTGGGCCCTGTTCTGCCTCCTTGGTGATGTCACTGGGCTTTATTTTCACAATCTCACGTCTCTAGGTTTCCAAAGCTTTGAAGCTTCTCTCAGATTGTCCCAGAGCCTTATTATAGAAATTGTGTGGACTTTGCAACTATCCTGGTGTTCCAAGATATTTTCTTTTGGTGCCTGGTTCTAACTATATCTGCTTGGATTTTTGTTGTTGTTGTTTGTTTGTTTCTTTTTCTGGAAAATGTCATCTGAGCCAGAAAAGCCTATAAATTGCTACGGTCATATTCTAGAGTAAAGTTCCAACATTCCACAGTAGCTGAATGTGTGCCACCTACAGCCCAGCAATGACATTCTGTATATATTCCCTAGACAAATATGGGCACATATTTTGGAAGACCCACAGGGGGGTGGTTACCAAAGCAATTTTTTTTTTTTTTTTTTTTTTTGGTACCAGGGATTGAACTCAGGGGCACTCGACCACTGGGCCACATCCCCCAGACCTTTTTTGTATTTTATTTAGAGACAGGGTCTCACTGAGTTGCTAAGGGCCTCGCCATTGCTGAGGCTGGCTTTGAACTCATGATCCTCCTGCCTCAGTCTCCCAAGTGCTGGGATTACAGGCATGCGCCACCGCGCCCGGCCCAAAGCAATTTTGTAATAGCAAAATGGTAGGAGCAACCTACGTATCCATTAAAAGGGGAGTGAATGAATAATCAGCTTTTTCATATCATGGAGTACTGTTTAATACAGTAGATGAATTAGAGTTGCATGTACCAATGAGAATAGCTTCAAAATGTAATGTTAAGTGAAGGTAGAGTACTTCAAAAGGATACAAAAATGCGATGAGTGTTCTTTATATTTTTAGAGGTACCAAAAGCCATGGTCACCTCAGAACAGGGATACATTCCAAGAAATTCATGTGGTTTCATCAAATTCAGGTGGTTTCATCCTGATACAAAAATCAGTGAGTACCAGGCACAGTGGTGCACGCCTCTAATCCCAGGAGCTCTGGAGGCTGAGGCAGGAGGATCACGAGTTCAAAGCCAGCCTCAGCAACAGTGAGGTATTAAGCAAGTCAGTGAGACCCTGTCTCTAAATAAAATACAAAATTGGGCTGGGGATGTGGCCCAGTGGTCAAGCGCCCCTGAGTTCAATCCCCGGTACCAATAATAAAAAAAAAAAAATCCTATTGTGCTATAACATTTTTACTTTATGAACTTTAATTTTCTTAACATTGACTCTTTCAGTAGCTTTCAGCTTAACATAAACAGCTGTCCAAACATATTTTCTTTTATATTCTATTTTTAAATTTTTTTTTTATTTTTTGGGGGAGGGTTTACTTCCTAATTTTTTTTCTTTTTCACTGACTATGAAGACACGGTTGTGCCCCTGCTCCGAGGACCACAGAGGGCAGCATCATCAGTGTCCCTCTCCCTCTCCTCCACGTCCACGCATGTCCCACTTCAGGGTCGACGGTGGGCATGAACCTGACAGCTCCAATACCATGGGGAGGCGTCCTGAAGGGCCTGCTGGAGGCTGTTTCACAGATGACTCTTCATTTTTTAAATAAGTAGGTGTGTCCCCGAAACTACTGATTGAAAGCATAGGAGAGTAAATGCATGAGCCAGTAACCCGGTCCTTTATTATCACACTCAAGTATCTCATGCTTTTCCCACCTGAGCGAGTAGGTCTCTTCACACCGACATCACCAGCAGCAGATGAGCAAAGCTGTGTGACCTACCAATGGCTGCAATGTCCCCAGAAGGCAGGAATCTTTGCACCCCATTGTAACTTTGAGGACCAACACCCAGGGTGTAGTTAGTGACCGGCTGGAACACTATTGTGTGGCATGTGACAGTATGCGTACACGAAGGCTCGTGTGCACCTGTGTCGATGCACAGTTAAGAAGAGTCTAAAAATATGCGCTATGTACCAGACTCAGAAAACTGATTAAAAACAGTAGGAGGTACGGAGAAGCCCTGAGCTGAATCTGTCCCTTTTGGATGTTACTATATATATATTTTATGGATGCATTATAATTCTGCCTCATAGTGGGATTTATTATTACATATTTGTACTGAACCCATCCTTTTTCAATGCTGGGCCAAAGAGGGGAGATAGACCAAGTATAAAATAGTCTCTATTAAATCTGATTTTGAGAACATGGGGTATCATAGTAATTCATGAACTATTCTGTGTGCTATAAGTATTTGATCATTAAAAATATTCAAAATTTTCTTTAAAAAAATAATCATTTGCGTTTTATTTTGCCCACAAGCCACATCTCTATCATTTTGGGGGGAGATTTGCTTGTTCCATAACATATCAACACATAATAGAATTTTTTTTTTTGTTTTTTTTTCTCATGACCGGCTGAATCATTTTCAGATGTTTGGCTTCCCTGATAACGTTTAACTTGACTGTCCAGTAAAATCAGACTACTACGAAATCTAGCCAAGGAACTCAAATAATTTGACGCTGGTGAAATCCAAGGCCATGTTTCAGCCTCCTTCTTAACCGCAGGAGACCATGATCCAGGGTTTCAGCCAACAGCTGATGAGCGTTTGTGCTGTGGGTCAGTGGGAGGAAGAAGCCAAGGCAGAGAAACACATTGTCCCCGGTTGCCTGAGACCGCTCACTTGAACTGCCGCACTGAGTGCTATTAATACCCATGTCTTTGGGCTGGGGATGTAGCTCAGTTGGTAGAGTGCTTGCCTCACAATCACAAGGCCCTGGGTTTGATCCCCACTATCATACGCACGCACACACACACACATGCACACACAATACCTGTGTCTTTGAAAAGATGCACAGGATTACAGTAGGTCGGAGAGGAGGTAATAGCCACCTCTCTGACCCCCCCCCCCCCCCCAATTTTTCCACCATTAGGAGATTTCACAGACCAAATATTTGCCCCAGAGAGGGGCACACCTGTGGTCAATATACAAGCCAGGAGCCAGGTGCAGTGTCGCACGCCTGTAATCCCAGCACTTGGGAGGCTGAGGCAGGAGGATCACGAGTTCAAAGCCAGCCTCAGCAATGGTGAGGCCCTTAGCAACTCAGTGAGACCCTGTCTCTAATAAAATACAAAAAAAGGGCTGGGGATGTGGCCCAGTGGTCGAGTGCCCCTGAGTTCAATCCCTGGTACCAAAATAAATAAATAAATAAATAAATAAATAATAATATACAAGACAGGTTTCCTCTCCTTTCTTCACCTCCTTTGTCAACAACAGACGTTGACAAAGCCCCCTAGTCCTTTAGCCAAGTCCCCGTGAGCCATTCTAGGGACACGCAGACTGAATGTCTACTAGACGTTTTTGGGATCAAATGCATATTGTTCATGTGCTGATTGCTTTTTTTTTTTTTTTTTTTTGTCTTTTTTATTTAAAAAAATTTTTTTTAAATATTTAGTTGTAGGTGGACACAATACCTTTATTTTATTTATGTGGTGCTGAGGATCCAACCCAGGGCCTCACATATTCAAGACAAGTGCTCTACCGCGGAGCCATGGCCCCAGCCCCTTGATTGCTATTGTTATGACTCAAATAGGTCCCCTCCAAAATTTGTGCTGAAATTTAATCCCCGGTGTGGAGGTAGTAAAAGGTAAGGCCTTTTGTAAACTGATAAGTCAGGAGACCGCATGGACGTCTTATAAAAGGGCTGGAGGGGACTAGCGTAGGTCCTTCTACACCTTTTGTCCTTGTACTATGTGAGGACAAGTTGTTCAAGGTACTGTGTTAGAAGAAAAGACAGAGCCCTCACCAGACACCCCCAAACCTGAGAGTATTTTCATCTTGGACTTCCCAGCCTCCATGAATGTGAGTGACAATTATAAAGTACTCTGTCTCAGGTGTTTTGTTATAGCAGCAGAAATGGACTAAAACTTAATACAGATTTCTAAACAATGAAACAGCTATGTATACTTACAAAATACAAGTGTTTCTCAAAATCAGTCTGTTCAGTAAAATAGCTCTCCAGCCCCTCTCTAAAATGTTAAATAACATTATGAATCACACATGAGTTCTGGCTCCTTTCTTTTTTTTTTTTAAAGAAAATATATCTTTGGGACTTGAATGATTAACATATGAAAACATGTTGTGCTACCTAAGCCACCACCTAAAAACTAAAATGATATTTTTTTTTCCCTTTTACAGAAATCTCTATTGTACTGTTTTCACATAAATTCTTCTCCCTTGTATTCAGTGAAGTAGTACTTTTATGTTTGCGTCACGTTATAGATGGTATCATTTTGTTTCATTACGTTAATATCATCACTGATTTCCAACACACCTTCATCTTGAATTTATTCACCCGCACAAAATATCTGCGATCTGTCATTGTCCCTTTGAAGTAAAGGAAGATGTCTTATTGAGCCCTCTGTGCCTAGTCCTAGCACTGTGACCTGCACATAGTAGGTATGTGAGCGTCTATTGACTGGTATCCATATGAGAATTAAAGATAGAATGTTAGGTGTTCATAAAGGGTCCCCATATTATCTGTGAGTCTGCTGTACTTTAATTTTTTTTAACCATAGTATTTAATAGTGTGGATTATGCTATGCATTTACTTATTTCTTTATTGTCTGTTTCCTTATATAAAAGGTACCTTCCAAGAAGACAGGGATTAAATTACCTACACCACTCTACCCATCTAGAATATTGCCTGTCGCATATTAAGTATAATATGATTATATAATATGGTTATATAATATGATTATACTTTTTTTTTTTTTTTTTTTTTTCAGTACTGGGGATTGAACTCAGGGGCACTCAACCCCTGGGCCACATCCCCAGCCCTTTTTTGTATTTTATTAGAGACAGGGTCTCACTGAGTGGCTAAGTGCCTCGCCATTGCTGAGGCTGGCTTTGAACTGGTGATCCTCCTGCCTCAGCCTCCCAAGTGCTGGGATGACAGGCGTGCGCCACCGTGCCCGGCCTCTGATCATGCTTTTTAATCAATGAATGAATATTGGTTTGCAATGACACGTAAGCAGGTTGCTCAGGGAAAGTGCCAGGGATAGGAATCCTCCTTTCATTTATTTCTGCCAGGATTTTAATGTGGACCTGGGCATTCGAAGCTTCTCCTGTGAGAATATTCTGGAGTCACTCCCTGTATTCCTGTCTCCGGAGGGAGAGGCGATCGTTTTTATTCCATTGGACTTGAGGGAAATCTAATGGTTTTTTTTTTTTTTTTTTTTTTTTTTTTGTACTGGAGATTGAACTCAGGGGCCCTCGACCACTGGGCCCCATCCCCAGCCCTTTAGCCCTTTTTGTATCTTATCTAGAGACAGGGTCTCACTGAGTTGCTCAGTGCCTCGCCATTGCTGAGGCTGGCTTTGAACTCGTGATCCTCCTGCCTCAGCCTCCTGAGCCGCTGGGATTACGGGCGTGCGTCACCGCGCCCGGCCTGGCCTCTCCTTTTCTGCAGCTGTTTCGTGGTTCAGCTCTTGAGGATACCCATGACAGCATCTCACCTAGGAAGACCCAACACTTGGAGCATTTTGCCACGACAGGGGTGGGCAAATGGTCTGTAAATGTACAAGTCCTAGACAGAGAGAATGCCCAGAGAATATATTGCGTTATTTGTATTTTACTTATTTTTATGTGGTGCTGAGAATGAAACCCAGGGCCTCACACGTGCTCGGCAAGTGCTCTACCACTGAGCCCCAGCCCCAGCCCTTGTTTTATTATTATTATTATTTATTTATTTATTTATTGGTACTGGGGATTGAACTCAGTGGCACTCGACCCCTGGGCCACATCCCCAGCCCTTTTGTTGTATTTTATTAGAGACATGGTCTCACTGAGTTGCTAAGTGCCTCGCCATGGCTGAGGCTGGCTTTGAATTCGCGATCCTCCTGCCTCAGCCTCCCAAGTGCTGGGATGACAGGCGTTCGCCACCGCACTCCGCTTTGTTTCAGTTTTATTACTTTGAATGTCTCTGAAAAAAAAAATTTAATAGGTCTCTCCGATGACTAATCCGAGAATGCTTAAAAAATATAAACATGCAGCCAAGCAGGAAAACAGCCACGGTGAATATTCTCGATGTGCATTGATCTGAAGGCAGTGACATGATTGCAAACATGGTTATGATATATCTGATTCGGTGTTCTTAGAAGTTGCTGCTCTGAGTGTCCTCTTCTGGAGAGTGGGTAATAGCATGGGGAAGAGTGGTGCATGAATTCACTTTGTGAACTCCCCAAATAAGTGCAAGCTCCCTGTGTTCATACCCACCCTCTCCATTCTTTGTTCCCCAAGCTGCCTGGTAATGATCTGGCTTAGACTTTGTCTGTGATACCTAATGATGGGTGGAACAGAGAATAGAAGGAGGCTAGAAAGGTCCACTAGATTTTGTTTTCAAAGGAAAAAAGGTACACATCAAAGAATGAATCTGGCTACAGAAGGGAAGAGTGAATGGGGGTGATGGGGACCAAGAAGAGAGATGTTATGGTTTAGATCTGGAATTTCCGGAGGTCGGGGATTTGGGGAAGTGATTGCATTATGAGGGCTTCGATCTCATCCATGGATGAATTCCTTGATGGGTTTGTGGTCTATCAGGACGTAGTGGGACTGTAGAAGGTGGGACCTAGTTCAAGGAAGTAGGTCACTGAGGGGCATGCCCTGGCTATACCTTGTCCCTGGCTCTTTCTCCCCTGCTCTGCTTCCTTGCCTACCATGATGTGAGCAGCTCTACTTGGCTCCACCCTCCTCTCCATGATGTTCTGCCCCACAGTGATGGGGCTGGCCGACTACAGACTGAGACCTCTAAAACCATCACACAATGAACCTTTTTTCTCTTGTAAGTTGATTTTTCTCTGGTATTTTGCCATAGTCCCTAAAAGCTGACGAACACAAGAGGAAAAAGAACAAGAAACCTATAAGAGGCTCTCTTGAACGTTTAGAGAATAGCAGTTGGTGAGAAAGCTAGCTGAGATGTTTTGTCTGTCTTTTATGAAATGGATTGGCCGTATGAGATCTCTTTTACAAATGGCTATAAAAATTTAATAACATCCCTTAATATCAGATGAATATTTCTTTTGTGTGCCATAAGCCTACAGTGAAACAAACTATTGGGTTTCCCAGTTTTATTCAGATTACACAGAGGATGGAATATTATAATGCTGTATCTATGAAGATTCTTATTAAATGTTCCAAGCTGATACCATTTTGATGGCTAAAAACTCTATCCCTTGCTTTCAATGCAAATCTATTCAACCAAATGTATCCAATTATACAGATAGACGGTGCACGCACAGATGCTTTTGCAGCAATTTTGAGGCAAAGATGCATCTTACGTTAATAATAACTTTTCACGAGGCAAGGGATGTTATTGCTAAGGAAATTCAGGGAAGAAGTTCTTTCTTTCAGGAGGCCGATGAGGTTGATAAAAGATATTTTGATTATTTGAATTAGGGGTTTCATGTGATAAGCTGTATTGCTACATTGCTTGCGTCTTATAAGAAATCATCCTCTTCTTTATGATGTCTTTTTTACAGACTCGAGGATTCCAACATATAGGTGTTTCATGTAGTCAGGTGCGACTATGTGAATTTAAAACGAAAGGGGGAGAGATACCGCAATTGGAATAGCATGAGCAACGTCTCTCAGTTTGACCCGGACCATGCTAACCTGAATGGCCTTGACATTGAAAAAGTGAATCAGCTGGTCCTTCGTTACATCCCACTTTATTTTGTGTTTGACTCCAGGAAGCATCTTGGGGTGCTGCCCTAAAGACACAATATTGTCAAAGTATCACATGACAGAGGCTTTGGGTGCACGTAGATGGTGCTATGAACTCATCAATGGTCTGAGCTTTTTCTTTCTTTCTTTCTTTCTTTCTTTTTTTTTTGTGGTACTGGGGATTGAACTCAGGGGCACTCGACCACTGGGTCACATCCCCAGCCCTTTTTTCTATTTTATTAGAGACAGGGTCTCACTGAGTTGCTAAGTGCCTCACCATTGCCGAGGCTGGCTTTGAACTCTGATCCTCCTGCCTCAGCCTCCCAAAGTGCTGGGATTACAGGTGTGCGCCACCGCGCCCGGCTTTCTTTCTTTTTTTTTAAATGACACAGACTCTTTTTTTTTCTTCTTAAATATTCATTTATTTGCTTTAGTTGTACACAATGCGATGCATTTATGTTTACCTGGTGCTGAGGATCGAACCCGGGCCGCGCACGTGCGAGGCGAGCGCTCTGCCGCTGAGCCACAACCCCAGCCCCTGAGCTTTTTCTTTTATCTTTGATCTGCTTCATCATTTTGAGATCCCTTAAGACAACAGCCACCATCTCAGCCCACGTGGGAACTTCATGGGCAGTGGAGAAAATTCTGTCCTTTTCATCTATTCTTTGAGCAAAGGTATCTCTCCCCCAAAGCTCCCCACCCCATCTGCCTTCTCTTCCTGTTTGCAGGAATTTTATCACAGAACCATATTAATTCCTTCCGAGGGAAATGGTGCTGTGATGGTTTTCTTAGATCAACCACGACTCGTCTGTGGTATATTGATGGGTGCCTCTTCCCAGCTACACTTGGCCAGTCATGGGGAAATTTTGAATTCCATTACCAAGAAGGAAATGAAATAAAATAGTGGTCAGACAGGTTCTGCAACCTATATGTGTTCATTAATATACTGTAAAGCTCTGTTTGCATTTCACATACATTTGCTTATATGACTTTATAAGATGATAAACACAAAGCCATGCATATTACATGTAATCTTCATTGAGAATATCTTAGGGATTTTAGTGGGACTGATTTTGGTTATGATTTTTGTATTACGATTGAAGCTACACTCTAATGCATGCATAAGACAAGATAACTCTTATATCAACAGTTCACCACTTACTATTAGTGGCTTTGTATAAACATAGTTGTTTGGTTTAATTTTTGTGGTGCTAGGGTTGGAACACAAGAACTCATGCATGCTAGACAATTGTTCTTCCACTGAGCTACCCCACCAGCCATACAGCACTAATTTTAAGTGTGCATAGAGTACCTGGCTGACTGATATAAAAATCTGAAATCTGTTAACAACTCAAGTATTGTTTTTAAAGAAAGCAGCATAGACTTTCTTTCAGCTTTTTTTTTTTTTTTTTTTTTTTTTTTTTTTTTTTTTTTTTGGTACCAGGGATTGAACTCTGGGGCATTTGACCATTGGGCCACATCCCCAGCCCTTTTTCGTATTTTATTAGAGACAGGGTCTCACTGAATTGCTAAGTCCCTCGCCATGGCTGAGGCTGGCTTTGAACTCGCGATCCTCCTGCCTCAGCCTCCCAAGTGCTGGGATTACAGGTATGAGCCACCACGCCCAGCTCTTTCTGCTTTAATCTTGAATAAGCCTCACTAGATCTTTCCAGATGTCCAGATAGCCAGGCAGAAAGTGATAAGTGCCATCTAAGTGTCTGCCCTCGTTCTAATCCTTGTGAATCAAGCAATGAATGAGGCAGGTAAGGTACTGTTCTGATAGAGTTTACATTGTATTATAGAAAGAAAAAATAAAATAACCCGATAAGTTTTTTTTTTAAATATTTATTTATTTGCTTTAGTTGTATACAATGTGTTTTTAGTTTTACGCGGTGCTGAGAATCGAACCCGGGCCGCGCGTGCTAGGCGAGCGCTCGACCGCTGAGCCACAATCCCAGCCCCTGATAAGTTGTTTTAATTGGCTTTTTTTTTTTTTTTTTTTTTTTTTTTTTTTTTTTCTGCTGTGACTAAAAAACCCAATGAGAACAATTGTACAGGAGGAAAAGTTTATTTGGGGTCTCATGGTTTCAGAGGTCTCAGTACCTAGACAGTGGGCCTCATTCCTCAGGGCTCAAGGTGAGGCTGAACATCATGGCGGAAGAATGTGGGAAAGGGAAGTGGCTCACATGATGATCAGGAAGCAGAGAGAAAGACTCTACTCACCAGATGACAAATAGATACCCCAAAGTCGCACCCCAAGGCTCCACCTCCTCCAGCCATAACCTACCTGCCTTCAGCTACCACTCAGTTAATCTCATCAGGGACCAATTCACTCATTGGGTTGAGGCTCTCATAAACCAACTCCACATCAAGAAGAAGACAGGGGAGGGGATGGGCGCGGTGGCGCACGCCTGTCCTCCCAGCACTTGGGAGGCTAAGGCAGGAGGATCGCGAGTTCAAAGCCAGCCTCAGCCATGGCGAGGCACTTAGCAACTCAGCGAGACCCTGTCTCTAATAAAATACAAAAAAGGGCTGGGGACGTGGCCCAGGGGTCGAGTGCCCCTGAGTTCAATCCCCAGTGTTCCTCTGGTCAGATAGCACACGGGATGAGGTGTGTAAGCATGTCAGAAGACACACTCCAAGCTCGGCGAGGCCGTTGTCCGGGTGAATTGATGGTGGGAAGACCAAGATGTGATGGTGAGATTCAGGATGGTTTGGAGATGAATGTTGATGCGAAGAAACAAGAGAAAGGGGAGAATAACTTCTCAGTTTTTTTTTATTTACGCTTCAGGACAGACGAGGGATGATTTTCTGAGACGAGTGGGAAGCAGGGGTCTGGGGGAGAGGAGGAAAACACAATGAAGGCTTCCATGGGGTCCAGTTTCAGTTGAGCTGCGTGTGGGACATCCTTGGAGCAATGCTCAGTAAACATTTGGCTAGATCAGCCAGGAATTCCAGGAAGAGACTGGGTCTGGAGATGGAGATTTGGGATCATTTGCATATAAGAAAAAAAAAACCAGAGAAGTGCCCACACAATTATTTTAATTAATTCCACAGAGCGTTCTAAAGTATAATTTGGGTAACAGAAAAATTAATGAGTGCTTATTTATTGAAACATTTGTCTTGAAAATTCGTTGACAGCACGAGGGCTGAGAAATTAATTGATGGCTCATTTCATTGAAGTTTCCCTGAAAGACAAAGTTTTCCACGATCAGCTTTGGCTGGCTTTGAAAACTGTTTTTTTTTTTTTTTTTTTTTTTTTTTTTTTTTTTGCACATCAGTGTTTGGGCTCAGCAATAAAATTCTCTGCTTTGGCTTCATAAATCAAACAAGGACACAATTGTTAAATAGTCTATATCATATTAATTAAGCCCCACAACAAGGCAAGCATTACAGCCATTGAGAACAGGGTATTGCATAAATTGCTAATCAATGGAAAAAGTGACTAATTAAGGAGCCACCAGTCAGCATTTTGAGCAGAAGTTGGTGACTTTCAGCTTAATTAAACTTTGCAGGTGTCAGAGATAATATGAAAGAATCTTTCATCTGTTTGTGTCTAAATTCCCCCTGATCATTTGAACATCTGTACATGTTTAAAGTCCCTATTTTGAGGTAGGTAAGGGGATTTCAGTGTCTTAAAGCATTTTGCATGTTCAAAAGCTCTCTTCTTAACCAAATCATGGAGATCTCTTTGGATTAAGACAATGAAATGAAATCCCAGAACCCTTTCATCCCAAAGAAGCTCAAGTGTTATTTACATACCATAATTTACTTCTTTTAAGCGTGACATTTAATGATCCCAGAACCCTTTCATCCCAAAGAAGCTCAAGTGTTATTTACATACCATAAAAAATTTACTTCTTTTAAGCGTGACATTTATGATTTTTAGTTTATATATGGAGTTGTGCAATTATCACCACAGTGTAATTATGACAAGTGAAATTTTAAAGTTTGGACGGATTTACCCGTGATAGAAAAATGTGTTTGTGAAGGAAGCTGAGATGTACCTGGTCTTTAGGAATGACCTATAAAAAAAGGATTTAGTATGCCTTTTCTTCTGAAGTGGGTTGTTTTTTTTTTTTTTTTTTTTTTTTTTTTTTTTCCATCTGCCAAAGTTCCCATCAAAAACAGGATTCTAGACAGGATGAAATAAGGATTAGGATTGATCTCTTTCTTAAATAACATTTAAGTACCACAAATTCCTCTGTAATTACTTTATTTGGCAAAAATTAAGACTCCTCGTTGCTCAAGATGCCCTTACTTCTTTTTGGAGATAGCTCTCTCACAGCTAAGCCAAAGAGCACAGAGGATCATTCCTAATGACAGTGCTGTTTCTTGTCAGCTATGACCTCTGTGTAAGAAGGTGTCACTTTCAAAAAGTTGCTTAGGATATGGCAAACGTTTAAGCATGCACATAAAAATATTTGTCCTTCCCTGGGGTGGGGTGGCCCCACGCCTGTCATCCCAGCAGCTCTAGAGGCTGAGGCAGGAGGATCGCGAGTTCAAAGCCAGCCTCAGCAAAAGCAAAACTCAAGGCAACTCAGTGAGACCCTGTCTCTACCTAAAATACAAAATAGGGCTGGGGATGTGGCTCAGCGGTTGAGTGACCCTAAGTTCAATCCCCGGCACCAAAAAAAAAAAAAAAAAAAAAAAAAAAAAAGCAACCTGTTGAATACATTATAAGAAACTACATGAAATTTTCAGGAGATAGACAGCCATCTGCTGAATAGAAATAGTAATAATATTCCTAGTGCCGATCACGACTTCCTGTGGGCCAGAAATGGACCTAGGTATGCATGTATGCACGTGCATGCAAACACACACAAAATATACACATATACATGTACGTGTGTATAGGTGTGTATATATACATGTATGTATACAGTACTTAGAACTCTGTATGCAGTGCTTAGAATATATATATGTGTGTGTGTATATATGTATATATATATGTATATATATACATACACATGAATATATGTGCGTATGGGCATATGTGTGTTCAGACATACACGTGTACAGACACACTCATTTAATTTTTGCAACAGCTTCATGGAATCTCCCCATTCCACAAACAGAAACTGAGGCCCAGAGATGTCAGTTTGTTCAAGATGCCCCCAGGGTAAGAGAGAATGATTGACTAGAGTCTGAAGCCCTTGATCTTATTGAATCAAAATTCTCCTCCTAGAGATTTTTGATTATCAACATTAGTCACATCACGCGGCTTCCGTTGTTTACCATCGGTGAACCTTAAAGAAGTTTTCATGCAGCGTCCTGGTCAGTCTAAAAAAAGTAAAGAAAGCAGAATTGCTCAGACACACACTTCTTTTCATGGTGTTAGATATTTTCAGTCACATTGACAACCTGGTGCTGTTCAGAGAATGATAAATATAGAATGTGGAAACTTGGGTTTAGAAGTGAGAGTTCTTCTAGCAGGTAATTGCAGAACCTTGGGCAATTACTTAGTCTCATTGAACTGGTTATCTATAAAACACAGAGCATGTCCTTTGACTGGTCTGGGGTCGCTCTTCTGCACCTTCATAGTAACAAGATGGTAGCAGCAATGGTAGCTGAAGTGTCCATTGACTTTTTCCATTATCTTTCCATTGACTGTAAGCTCTTTAAGAGCAGGAACCATGTTTTTTATCATTGCCTTCTTAGCATCACCTAGAAGTCTCCCTGTTATCTCCGAAGCTCGTGTTAAATATATGTCCCAGTGAAATACAGAGGAGGGGGTGATACTGTGTTTCCCAAAACACTCATCATCATGATCAGATGTGATAAGCAAAATCCTGTCCTTGGGCTCTTGCTGCCAGCCATACTGTGACCAAAAATACCAGTGTGGTGCTTCATCCAGGAGCAATATATGTGGCTTCAAAGACACAGGCAGGGGTTGGGGTGTCGCTCAGTGGTTGAGTGCTTGCCTAATGTGTCTGACACACTGCGTGCAATTCTCAGCACCACATAAAAAAAAATAATGATATCGCGTCCATCTGCCACTTTTTTAAAAAAAAAAAAAAACAGAAAAATCACACAGATAGTAAATATTTTCAAACCACCTGCTTGAGGATTAAAGTCAAAATATCCCATCGGTCAGCAATGGGGAAAACATTTGGAGCATCTCTAAACACCTTTATTTATTTATTTGTCTATTTCTTTTGGCACTGAGGAGTGAACCCATGGGTGTTTAACCACTGAGCCACATTCCCAGCCATTTTATTTATTTTTATTTTTTAAATTTTTTAAATTTTGAGACAGGGTCTTGCCATGTTGCTTAGGACCTTGCTAAGTTGCTAAGGCTGGCTTTGAACTTGTCATCCGCCTGCCTCAGCCTCCTGAACTTCTGGGATTACAGCCCATTCTTTCTTTTTTTTTAATATGTATATTTTTTTTAGTTGTTATCGATGGACCTTTTATTTTATGCATTTGTTTATATGCGGTGCTGAGAATTGAACCCAGTGCCTCACACGTGCTAGGCAAGGGCTCTACCACGGAGCCACAACCCCAGCTACAGCCCATTATTTCTTAAAGTCGCTCAGAACTGTTTATCAGAGAAGGTCCGGCCATTACGTCACAGCTTGAAGATGATGAACAGCAGACCCATGCAGTTAAGTGATGGGAAAAGTGGCATGTTTAGTAGCCTCTGGTTCCTGGGGCCTAAGCAGCACATTCCTTGGGGAGAACACAGTTTAATTTGTCTGATCAAAAGTGTGAAGGAACAAGTACTTTTTCCTTGAAAGTTTTTTGGTATTTTGTTTCAGTACCTAGTACTTCTCATTGCCCTTAGCAGTGGACATAAAAGTCTCCCTCCAAATACGTACCACGTAGGGACACTCAGTCCTTTGGGGAGCTGTGAAAATTAGCCTGCCGTTCATGGGGGGTTATATCAAGATGGGGGGATTGAAACCGGAGCGATACCATTCCACATTAAATCATATTTAGTGAAATCTGATTTCACTTCTTGGTAGAATTGTACCTGAGCTGCTCTGCTGATGCAAAAAGTGGTTTGGAACTTCTCAGCGTTCGTGAAGAGTCCAGAGAAATCTGAGTTGCAAGAACACGGCAAAATAAACTAGCAGCCCCCACCCCCTACCTTTAGGCTATGCATAAAAGATTCTTCGGCTTTGTAAAGTAAATATTGCTATCAGTTGCTTTTAATCTTCTATAATTGCTAGGATTTAAGCAAAGACCCTGTTGACACAAGAAAGGCCTTGTGCGTGGAATAGGTAGGATTTTAGAAAACTTGGAAACCTCCTTTGCACAGAATGATACACATCACTAGATTCCCAAATAGCTCTCCCCACTCCTAAAGTCATTCTTCCTTTAAAACAAAGCACTTTAATCCCAGAAGACCTCTGTTAGGCATCAAGGTTGGCGAGGCAAGACTTTTCCTTGCTGGATATTGAACCGAAGGAAACTCTGTTTTCAGAGAAGCAAACCTAAACACGAAATAAAAACAACTTGAAATTCGGCTCTAAGAAGGGCTTGTTTGAGCATGAATGTGTTCAGTGTGCTTGACCAAATCTAAATTTCCTCCTTTCTAAAATTAAATCAATGCCGGTCTTAAAAAGGTCATTTGGATGATTAAAAGAGAAAACTCCTGCAAAAAATCCTGGTAGGTGGTTGGACACATAAATTTCTCAATAAATGTTAATATTTCAATGTTCTCCTCCTCTTCCTCTCCCCCTCCTCACGGCTCCTATAAATAAAGTGGGTTCATGGGACCAATAGATTTTCTAGAAGGGAGACCTCTGTTCTTCCTCTTTTCTTCACCAGAATTTTGACTGTGATTTTCGCTGACCATCTCAATACCTGTGTGCCTGTAACAAACACCTGGAGAGGTCTGCACCTATATTTCACCCAACACCTAGAGGATAAGCAGAGAATGACTTCACTCCGTGGAATGGGAATCCATGACAATTTACATGTATTTAACATGTGTAATTATTAAGTGACATTATTCCATAGGTTGTGATATTCTTTTCCCCCTTCACAAAATAGTTTGCAAAAACATCTTGAGCACTGATTGCCAAGGAGACAAAATCTCTTCTGATTTATCTTCTCAGAAGATGGAGGTCCTTTCGGGCTTCTTCTTTTTTGTTTTTGGTACCAGGGATTGAACTCAGGGGCCCTCGACCCCTGGGCCACATCCCCAGTCCTTTTTTGTATTTTATTAGAGACAGGGTCTCACTGAGTTGCTCAGTGCCTCGCCATGGCAGAGGCTGGCTTTGAACTCGCGATCCTCCTGCCTCAGCCTCCCGAGTGCTGGGATGACAGGCGTGCGCCACCGCACCCGGCCCTCTCTGGCTTCTTTTATGTGGCCCGTGTGGTCCTGCAGCAGGCTGTTCTGGGCTGTCATCTTGCTTCTTGACGTCTGGACTTCCGGTGGGCTCTGTGGAACCATGGCCTTGCTTCCTGTTAAGATGCCGGGAGTTCACGTTCAGGAATCCTCAGTCTGGTTAATCCGTGGTAGGGGGCTCCCACTGGGCTCACTTCTTGCTTGGTGGGGAAACAGAGGGTGCTCCAGCAGAGGTAGGGTGGGCCTAGCAAGAATTACTATGTATTGCATGTTTTAATAGTGCACCAGACCCTTTGAGAAGACCCTCATAGACATTATATAACTTAGCCTATTCTAAAGCAATCATGCAAGCCTAGATAGGAATTGTTTGAGTTAGCTTTTTATTGCTGCGACCAAAATACCTAGCAAGAACAACTTGCAGTAGGGAAAATTTTATTTGGAGCTCGTGATTTTAGAGGTCTCAGTCCACAGAGGGCCAAATCCATTGCTCCTGCCCAAGGTGAGGCAGAACATCATGGTGGAAGGGAGGGGAGGAGGAAAGCTACACATGTCATGGCAATCCGGAAGCAGAGAGATGGGTGGGCAAAGGAGCCACCCTTCCAGGGCACACCCCCCAGTGACCCACCTCCTCCACCCATATCTCACCTGCTCACAGGACCCCCCCCCCCCCCAGTGACAACATTCAAACTACGATGGACTCGTTAGGTCAAGGCTCTCATAACCGAATCATCTCACCTCTGAATATTTGTGCATTAATAGGAGTTTGGGAGGGGGGTGGCTACTTCATTTCCAAATTATAGCATTAATATAGCCGTTTACTGATGAGTTCACAGCAACTCAGAGAAGTCAAAATCTCGCCCCAGCACTCGGGAGGCTGAGGCAGGAGGATGGTGAGTTCAAAGCCAGCCTCAGCCATGGCGAGGCACTTAGCAAGCAACTCAGGGAGACCCTGTCTCTAATAAAATACAAAAAAAAAGGGCTGGGGATGTGGCCCAGGGGTCGAGAGCCTCTGAGTTCAATCCCCGGTACCACCAAAAAAAAAAAAAAAAAAAAAAAAATCTCGCACCAGATCGTATAGGGGGTGTGGACAAGTTGCCATTTGAGACCAGAGTCCTCTGATCCAAACACCAGTGTTCTTAAAGATGCAGTCTCCTCCTGGGAAAGTAAGTCAGATGATAATGATGGGGACACAGAGCTCCTTTTCTCTGTTACCCAACGTCAGTTCTGCATTTACCCATAGTAAAGTCATGATTCTGTGGAGTTAGCTGCAAAAGAAGAGGTGGAGTTGGAGATCAGCCCTGGGTTCTGGTGCCTAGCGTACTAGAAGACGACTTCCTTGAGCATCCAGATACGACAGGATCCCTCCACCTTCACCTTCTTTAAGGGTGACCTTCTGCTGGGCATGGAAACACTGAGTGTGAGCTTCTAGAAGGATCCTTGATGGAGACGAGTTCTCTTTTATTTCCATTTTTGCTCTCTTGTTTTCCTTCCTGATTTCCTACCCCCTCCAGGTGCCCATTCATGGTCCATATATTCCTGTCATTTTAAACTCCTCCTTGTGAAGCTCGGCGATCATTTCTGAGTTTTATGGATCACTGCACAGGTATTCCGGTGGCGTGCTATTAATCCTTCTTGCACCACGTGGCCGCTTTACCAAGGCTCTGGGATGATATTTAGCTGCTCCTGTGGCGCTGGCGATGGGGCGGGGGAGGTCAGGGGATAGGCAAACATAAATCAGGTTTGTGCAAACAAGCACGGTGATTGCTGGTTCCCAAACTGCTCTGCCTTTTGTCAAACTTATATATCGGGAGAGAGGGCGGTGTGGCGTGGATGATGGATCCTGCAAGGGCTCCCTGGTGCAGGAACAGGCAGGGAAATGACTGCAGTCACACAGGAGCCCCGGTTCATCACAGGGCTCGGGAATGCAGAGGGAAAAAAATGCAACCACCTAGAGTGGCCTGGAGTCAGCAGGAAAAGAAGGGACTGGAGACACCAGCTCCGTCCCGGGAAGGTGAGCTTGGGAAAGCATGTTAAGATGCAGGACATCCGGGTACCTTGGCCAGGGCTCACAGGTAGAAAAAGAGCAAACCCTCGGTTCTGTAGACACTGAAAGTTAGGAGTTCCTTTGGATTGGGAATGAGTGCATAATCAGGAAATCATGATCAGTGAACAGTGGCTTTATCACCGGAAGTCACTGATTTACTCACACACTATAGTTCTTTTTTTAAAACTTTAAAAGTTTTTTTAAATGTTTAGTTATAAATGGACACCATGCATTTATTTTATTTATTTTTTTATGTGGTGCAGAGGATTGAACCTAGTGCCTCACACATGCTAGGCAATCACGCTACCACTGAGCCACAACCCCAGCGCCTGTGCTATAGTTCTTATTTTTTTAAAAAAAATTGTTTTCATTAGTTATACATGACAGTAGAATGCATGTATGCACTGTGATATACATACGTAGATGGGATATAATTTCTCATTTATCTAAGTGTACATGTTGCAGAATCATATTGGTCATGCAGTCACAAATATACATACAGTAATAATGTCTGTTTCATTCCACTCTCTTTCCCATCCTCACATCCCCTCCCTCCCCTCCCTTCACTTCCCTCTACCTAATCTAAGGTAACGCTATTCTTCCCTAGTGTCCTGTCACACACACACACCCCCCCACACCGCCTTATTGTGAATTAGCATCCGCATTTTAGAGAAAACACGTGGGATTGGCTTATTTCGTTTAGCCTGACATTCTCCAACTCCAACCATTTACTGGCAAATGCCCTAATTTCACTCTTTTTTAAAGCTGAGTAATATTCCATTGAGTATAGTTATTATTAATAATATATTGCTTAATTTTTTTTACTATTTTGAAACTTTAAGAGTTATCACACTAATCACTACACACACACACACACACACACACACACACACACATTTTTTCCAGCACTGGGCATCAAATTCAGACCCTTACACATACTAGGTAAGTGTTCTACAGTTAGGAGTTTTTTGGACTGGGAATGAGTGTGTAATCAGGAAATCATGATCAGTGAACAGTGGCTTTATCACTGGAAGTCACTGATTTATTCACATACTATGGTTCTTTTTAAAAAATTTTTAAAAATTTAAATGTTTTTTAAAATTTTTAAAATTTTTAGTTATAAATGGACACAATACATTTATTTTATTTGTTTATTTTTTTATGCCTATATAATTTTATTACAAAAATTTAAACATTTTTTTAAAAATCACACTTCTGTATACATCGTCCCCTTTGTAATTTTATATACGTTATTTTGTGCACGAAGAAATATTATTCCGAGAAAGAACCTCTAGGTTTCACCAGAGTCCTAAAATTTTCTAGGGAACAACACACAACTAAAAACGTTATCAACCCTTACAGTAGATGTTAATCTTAGGTAAAATCCAGCGTGTTAAGGATTCAATTTTTAAAAACTGCTTGAGGGGAAAATAAAGTTCTGCTTTTATTTATATATGTTCTGTACGTGATGCTAGTAGTCAGTATCCACCATGAATTTAAAAATTTCCTTTTCCTGGCCAAACTTTGGAACATGCATGACAATAAGCCCCCCCCCCCCACCAGTGGAACCAAGGCATGATTTTCAGACTCCTTGGTGTGAATCCCAGAGCCAGTTCCTTTGGGATTGAGAGACTTAGCTCTAGGAATTGGAATTCCTGGATTTTAATTTTAGTGTGCTGCTAAATGTTAGGGGTATGATATTGGGTACATTATTTTAACTTTTTCAATACTCTAAAAATGGGAGTACTACGACTCTAAGTTCCTACCTACCCAAAGTGCCTGGTCCATACCTTGGATGATGGCTAATTGTATAATAATGCTATATTCTATTTTAAAAGTATTTTTATTAAACATTGGCTCAATATACAAAAAAATACTTATGAAGTATTTGAAAGACTAAAAGAGTAACAATATCTCAGGCCATCCTAGGACAGTGTAAGCAAAAAAAAAAAAAAAAAAAGAAAGAAAGAAAATCATTGCCATTAACTTGGAAATTTCCAGAATGTTCCTTTGGAATCCTGCTCTCTTTCCTCTCTTCAGATATAATGATCATCATGAATTGGGGGCTTATTTTTCCACTGCTTGCTTTAATAGTTTTACCACATGTATTTCTAAATCCTGGGTGTGAATGGAGCGACTTTGGAACTTGTCTTGCTTTTTGCACTCAAGTTGCTAAGATTGATCTGTGTGGTTACAACTTGCTCTGAAACGTTTGTTTTATTTTTGCTGTTGTATCGCTCTTCTTTTAATGAGTATACCACAATTTATTATCCATTTTCTATTGATAGCCTCTTTTTTATAGCCATCACCAGTAAGTGCTACTATGAATATTGTTTTACGTCTCTTGTTGTACCTGAGAAACAGAACCATTAAATCAAGAGCTGAAATTCCATTATTGCTTCCCTCTGTGATGCTAAATCGTTTTTCAAATGGTTGGTCCAATTTATATTTCTACTAGCAGTGTCTCACTGTTCCTGTGTTCTCAAGTTCTTGCCAACACTTGTAATTCTCAGATTTCCGCATGTTCGAAAAATCTGTTGAGTTTGAAATGCCATCTCAATATAATTTTAATTTTTAATTTCATTTTATTGATCATTCATTTCTCTTCAGTGAACTGCCTATCTTCTTTCTCCTTAATTTGCAGAAGTTCTGAATATTCTAGACACTGACTCTTTTTGTTTGTTTGTTTTTGGGGGGTAGGGGAGGGTACCAGGGATTGAACTCGGGGGCACTCGACCACTGAGCCACATCCCCAGCCCTATTTTGGATTTTATTTAGAGACAGGGTCTCACTGAGTTGCTTAGTGCCTCTCTTTTGCTGAGGCTGGCTTTGAACTTGTGATCCTCCTGCCTCAGCCTCCCAAGCCTCTGGGATTACAGGTGTGCACCATTGTGCCCGGCTGACGTTTTCTAATTCTTCTCCCAGTTTCTTGACTTTTTCACTCCGATGAGCCTGATAAGATCTTTTCTTATGATTGTGGTTTGTGTCTTATAAAAAAAAAATCCACAGTCTATTTTTCCTAGAATTAAGATGGATCCTATAAGATCCCTTTATATCATCTAGAAGGGAAAAAGAAATCTAGATGCAAGAAAAAAGTGTTGTCTTGACTCGGAAGTGGTTGTTTTTACACGTTTAATCCATGGCTACACACTGGCTAAAAAAGCAAACAGACAGAAAATTGCTTGTAATTACTCAGATTACTTAGAGTCTTTAGCTAATAAAAATTTAATGTTCCCATGGCATTTGCCTCTAATTTAAGAGGCTAGGTCAATTTGTTTGTTTGTTTACTCAGATGTACTAGATGCTAGAAATACAAAATCTGGAGAAGGCAGAAACAGCTGTTTCTGGGCTTCTCACTGGGTTAGCATTTCCCAACTTTTCCATGATACATAAAAGTAAATCTGTATTCATGCCTTTTTTTTTTTTTTTTTTTTTTTTGCTTGGTGGGGGTACCAGGGATTGAACTCAGGGACACTCAACCACTGACACACATCCCCAGCTCTGTTTTGTATTTTATTCAGAGACAGGGTCTCACTCACTGGCTTAGTGCGTTGCTGTTGCTGAGGCTGGCTTTGAACTCGCGATCCTCCTGCCTCAGCCTCCCGAGCCGCTGGAATTGCAGGCTTGGGCCACCGTGCCAGGCTGTATTCATGTTAAAACTTTAGTATTCAATGTATCAATGTTCAATCTGCGCTTGGTTCCTGCCCCCCACTTCGCCCCTCTGCTTATCTGATTTGGTTTGGACCTCATCTTCCACCCACCCACCCTCAACTGGCTGGCGTTGGGGAGGTTCCTGGGATGCAGGACGTTCAGAGCTAAAACCACGCCCCACGTAGCTGGGACGCACTGGTCCCCCTACTTTGAAGCCAAGGACTCTGTGTGTTGCCTTGTTGTATGAGGCGCCACTCTTTTCACAGTTATTACAGTTAGTGGTTTTTTTTAAAAAAGTGTGCTTTCATCAAGTTGAAAGTATGCATTAGGTTAGAAATAATGAAACTGCAAGAAATCAAGTATATGCTTCAAAATGGGTGGGCGAGGTCAATCTTAATTCTGGCACAAGGGCGAGCTACCTGGCTAGCAAGCACCTGAGCTGGAGGTAGAGGGGCTTGTAGCTTTAACTCAACGCAGCCCCGCCCTTCACTCTGATTGGAGCAGTTCGGGGTTACCATCTACGTGATTGGCTGATTTTAGAATTAGGGCGGGCAAAAGGGAAGGGCTAAGGTGGATCCAATCGAGGCTCAACATTCTGCCAAGGGACCCCCAGATTTTTGATTTCTCACAATTCTGACATGGATCGTCTTTCGTCTTTCTTGCCGGCTACGTTTATTTTCTAACGTACAATATCATTAAGCTGTCAGGTCTTAACTGTATTTAATCTTTTTAACTCTGTTGACCTTAAGGTGGCAATAGACTTGGTTGACCCAAGGGCTCTATCATCTTTAGAAATGACATCGCTTGAGCTGTAATATGTTTCTCTTTCTGTTTTCACAAATAGGTCGTCACAGTTCACGAGTTAAAATAAATGTATTATGAATCTTACGATTAATGAATAGATCAATTTTTTTTTCTTTTTTTTTCTTTCTTTCTTTCTTTTTTTTTTTTTTCTTCTTTTTTTTTTTTACAGATTTTGGGGATGTGATTTAGCTTTTGTTCTGTCAACAGGTTTCTCTCAGAATTATAAAAGTTGTTGTTATCGAGTTTTTTTTTTTTTTGTTTTGTTTTTTTTACCATTGTTGGATCCTCCTGGAGGTGATATGTGTATCAGTAGATTCGGGGTCTGCATCTTAGTGTGTTAAGAGGTGGCTGACATGACTTTGGTGGCCGACATGGCTTTGGTGGCTTGAAATGCCTCTTCCTTTGGCCTGGTGACTGTGAAATCTCACCTCTGTCATCCCATCGGTCCACTGGCTAAGCCATTATTCCCTCCAGCAGTCCCTGCTAAAGCATAAATACAGGGAGGCAGGAGGCTCAGTCTATCTGAACAGGTTTGGTCCTAACCCTTTTACCAGACATCAGTTTATCAGGTTTCTTTCCAAAGTAACATCTTAGAGGAGAGGGAATTGGATGCCAGGTGGGAGGTGGTCCTGAGGAATCCTGGGTAACAGGGAGGAGAGGCTGCGGGGGCACATTTGGGCCTCGAACAGGACACCTTGAGACAAATGGTTGCAGAGACCAACTTTGCTATTCCACAATGCTCTGACCTTGGGGTGGGGGGGAAATGTCTTCAAAAGATTTGATTCATGAGACTCTTTCCCACTCTAGAGAGAAGGCAATGGATATCTGATGTAGTTTTGTGCCAATCTAAGTGACTATTGAGAGAAGATTTCCAAATTTCTCTGATTACCATCAGTAGGCAATGATGAAGTGGAATTTTCCCCCATGGTCGCCTTTATCAGTGTCAGTGAAATGAGCACAGAGCTCTCAATGCTCCCAAATTGGAAAAAAAAAAATCAGATCGGAGTCTTCAAAAATCAGTTGAACATCCTGCAACCTGTAGTTCTATGTCTGATTTGTAGGCAGCAGGAACTGCCTTATTGAAAGAAACCTAATCTTGTGATAATTTGGAAAGGGGCATAACCAAAAAAAAAAAAAAAAAAAAAAAAAAAGTGGTTTTTTTTTTTTTTTTTAAATCATGAAATAATCTTTCCTGGGTTGGAAAAAATTTGGACTGGGACATAACCACAAAGTTAAAAAACAAAATGAGATAATTTTCTTTTTTCTTTTTTTTTTTTTTTTTCTTTCTGAGAAAAGCTTCTCCAATTATATGCTAAAACATCAGAGTGCTGCTACCGTGGCCCCTCAGAATAGTTTAATTTGGTCAATTTTCTGCAATTGTGGAGTATGGAAAATTATCTGAAATGGACTGAACCGTGTCCCCTCCTAACTGAAGTGCTAACTCCAGATGTGACTCTGTTTGCAGAAAGGGACTAGAGAGGAGGTAATTGAGGTTAAATATGGTCATGGGAGGATAGCACTGATCTAACAGGAGTGTATCCTGATGATGACTCGGAGGGCCGTAAGGGATGCGTGCAGACCCAAAGAGAAGGTGGCCACTTACTAGCCCGGGAGGAGCCCTCACCAGACCCAACCCTACCAGCTGCTTGATCTTGGAGTTTCAGCCTCCAGAAAGGCGAGGAGGAGAGTTTCTGTTGTCTAAGCCGCCTAATATTCTGTTTGGGCATTGGAGTAGATTAACAGAGCATCTAATTGAATAATAACCATTCCCCCCCCCAATAGCTTTTTTTTTTTTTTTTTCAAGGAAGGTGATTAGTGCTCAACTTCTGGATTAATGTCTCTAATTTTCTAACTTCTCTCTCTCTCTCTTTTTTCTTGGTGCTGGGGATCGAACCCAGGGCCTTCTGCATGCAAGGCAAGCACTCCACCAACTGAGCTATATCCCCAGCCCCAATGTCTCTAATTTCTGATGAAGATTTGTGTCTTTGGTCTGTCCCATGCCAGGCTGACGATCAGACTGCTGGCCCTCTCCAGGGGTGCACCAGACTTGCAGGCTGGTAACCATAACTTTGTAAACTTGATAAAAGAAAAAAAAAGAAGACCCAGGTTTTAGCATGAGCCCACTTAGTCTGACGTAGTTCATGGGTCTTCTCGGGGCCTCTACAATTCCTGAAATATTCTCTTCCTCTGTCATGCCCCAAGTTGTTTGACGGTATAATGTGTGACACCTATTTGAGCTGGTGCTAGGTGTTCGTGTTTGCTTGGTTGTTGTTGGTGTCTAAGAGAGAAACATAAATTATCAGTAATGGCCTGATACTCTGGCATAAATTATACTTTAAAATATCAATCCATGGTCATTCTCCTACCCATCCTGCCCCCAGAAACTCAACTTGAAGCTTTCTTCTATATTTCTCTTTAAGAAAACATGTATACTTTGCTAAGTTATCTTACCTCTTTACCTAGGGCCAGCAAACAAGGGCCTCAAACCAAAATTGTCTCTCCAACCAAATCTGGCCCTCCACTTACTTTGTAAATAAAGTTTTATTGGAACACAACCATTGGTTTGCATGGTATCTATGACCACTGTTAGGCTACAGTGTCAGGATTCAGAGATTGCAATACAACACAAAGGGACATGTAAGACTAAAATATTTACTGTCTTTCTATCTGTGTTACTAAATCCTTTGCTCTGCATGATAGCCCCAAACTACTGTTATCCCTTATTAGTATGAAAGTCATAAATCATGGTTAAAAAAAAAAAGCAATAACTTAGTAGTGTTAATTTCTCTCTTAAATTACAGTAAAATTTCAGAGAAATTCCTATGTACATCTGTATCTTATCATCGGAGTGTGTTTGTGTATGTGTGTACATAAATGTGTGTATATATGTGTGTATGTTATGCATTGAATAAATTTTAGGAACACTAGCAGCAATTGAGGAGTTTCCCTTTTAAAAAAATATATAATATGTAAAAGTATGTAAGTATTTATTTTATTTAATTAATTATTTATTTATTTATTTTTGTGGTACCAGGGATTGAACTCAGGGGCACTTGAACACTGGGTCACATCCCCAGCCCTTTCTTTTTTTGTATTTTATTCAGAGACAGGGTTTCACTGAGTTGCTAAGTGCCTCGCCATTGCTGAGGCTGGCTTTGAACTTGCGACCCTCCTGCCTCAGCCTCCCAAAGTGCTGGGATTACAGGCGTGCGCCACTGCGCCCAGCTAAAAGTATGTTAAGTATTTCTAATTCAGGAGTCTTATTAGCTTTAGTCAAAGATTTACCTGGGTAAAAACAGTCACTCACTGTACTTGATAGAGTCCCTTTGAGTTTCCTCAAAGATGGCGTATTTTACTTCCGTATACTATTGACTGGCCCAATTAAGAAAAGGTTCTCTTTGTGTTCCCGCCAGATCTCATCCTTATGGGCTGATGGTGTGAGTAGAAATAGTCTTAAGCCATCATCTCTCCAGAAATGGAGGCTTCATAATGCTTTCCAAAAGCAGGGGCTCTGATGTCATGCTTGATGCTTCTCCTCTGTCTCTGTCCCTTGGGAACCCAGGCCACTAGGTCAAGACAGGAGCTCGAGGCAGAATAAAGGCGAGCGCGCCGAAGCTGAGGTTAAAATCCACGCAGCGTGATGCATTATTGTGGTGGCCGCTGAGTTTTGAAAGAGTTCATTTATTATGTATGGCCGTATGCAGTTAGTAGAATGTTTCTGTTAGTGAGCCGCACAAAGGTTTTAGGAACCCCCTGAGATGGGCCGGGTGTTCCTATGCACTATAAAAAGGAAGTGAACTTGATGTTAAATACATCCCATAATCCCAGGACAACAAGACACCCAGCTGAGCATTACCACATACTACAGGCGACATGGAGGTCTTCCTGTATAAATAATATATAATATATATATATATATATATATATATATATACATATACATATATATATATATTTTTTTTTTTTTATCTGAGGTAATGGAAGTCAGGTCAACCAAGAAGCCTTAAGTAAAATTCCAACCCAGTGTGTAAGAATCCAAAGTCTGTGTCGTATTAAAAAAATCACTTTCTTCTTCTTCAGCTGTATGGTGTCTGCCTTCTCTCCTGATCCGTACACCCATAAAAGACAGAGACTCTATTTTATTGGTTGTTTAATTCCCCGAGTGCCTATCTGGTACATTTTCAGCCCTGTGCAGTCCTGTCTTATTTAGAGGTTTTCATTGCTAAAAATCAGTGCAGAGGCAAAAAAGCCCTTTCAGAACCTTTCAGGTAAAGGCCACGTTACAGAGCAACGGGTCTCCTCTCAGTGAATCTAACACTTCTGAATTTCCCCAGAATGCTGGAACACACCAGCTTTGGTTGAGCACTACTGCGCTGCTTTTCTGTTGCTGCCTGAAGCGATTGCCGCTTGGAGCTACGACGCCGTGGGGGGGAGAATTCAGAGGCAGGATGAAAATGAAAAAGGGTCTTCTATTCTTCTTCTCTCTCCTGCTTCAGCAACCTCTCCAACTCCAACCACAAACTCCAACAAACTCCTTCCACACTCCAACCAGCTCCAACTACTTCCAACCATCCACCATCCACTTCCAACAACCTCTAACCAACCTCACCCGGTTATATACATTTTGCTTTAACGAGGACAAGTGCTTACAGCTCGAGCTTACCGGTGCGTCACGCAGTGTTCACGGGCATACAAAGATTCCTTGAATAATGTATGAATATCAGGTGGAAACTAGAACATCTTTTATGGCTCTCAGCTAACCGCAATCTTAGCTATCTCCTTGATTAGGGCTCCTTCACTTTTCTTTCTTCTGGGGCTGCATTCTAGGTCACATATGTCCCTCCGTACCCCAACAGGCCCCGAGAATCACGAGGCCATCCAAACCTACTCAGCAAGCTTGAGATTTGCACCTGTGTCCTCAGGCCCCCGGTGCCACAGTGTCATGAAGAGCTCTGAAGGGGACCGTCAGTGGGAATTTCATTCATGGAAGTTCTCCATTTACCAGTGACCCCAAAGCACTGTGCCGTTTGGCAGTGATGGTAGGATCGCACAGTTCTTCAGAGCAACTGCATGCCAGCCCCGTAGCAGGAAATCTGCCCTTAATTCTCTTGAGTCTGCACGAGGTGTGTATTATCAGTGTTCTCTTCATTTTAGGGGGGTGAAATCAAGGGGCAGAAAAACAGAGTCAATTACCCAGGTCACTCTGCTAATGAGGGCCCAGATCAGAATCTAAACACCACACACACTCTCTTTTATTTATTTTATTTATTTATTTAATTTTTTTGGTACCAGGGATGGAACTCAGGGGCACTTGTCCACTGAGCCACATCCCCAGCCCTTTTTTTTTGTATTTTATTAGAGACCGGGTCTCACTGAGTTGCTAAGTGCCTCGCCATGGCTGAGGCTGGCTGTGAACTCGCGATCCTCCTGCCTCAGCCTCCCAAGTGCTGGGATGACAGGGGGTGTGCCTCTGGGCTGGGCTCACACACACACACACACACACACACTCTTAACCATCCATCCACACTGTCTTGATAATGGAAACATTACAAGTAATGGCACGTATATTTAAGAGTGTATAGTTTCTGGCTTTGGCTTAAAGTTGCTTTATTAAAAAACAATAGACTTGGGGCTGGGGTTGTGGCTAAGGGGTAGAGCACTCACTCGTCTAGCACGTGCGTGGCCCGGGTTTGATCCTCAGCACCACATACAAATAAATGCATTGTGTACAACTAAAGCAAATAAATAAATATTAAAAAAAAAATATATATACTTCTGTATATTTATTGTTTCGTTATCCAAAGAATGATCTCAGGTAGCGAAATCATAGCCATCTGTGTGTAAGGAATCCAGTCCTCTAAACATCAGCTGCAGTTCACCAAGGCTGGCTGCCCAGGGCAGAGCCTGGAGTGGTTCACAGTGCAGGTAGCGCCCCCTAGAGACAGTGGGTCTGCGCCCATCCCTCCTGTTAGATGTTGGATTCATCCAGAAGGTTGCTGAATGCATAACCTCCCAGGACTCACTCGGTACATTCAGGACCTCGCCTCCAAAGTCTGCTCCTGTCTATATTTAATGCACAAAGATGTCAACACATGGTCCATTTTTTTTTTGGGGGGGGAGGACATGGGGGCTTGAACTCAGGAGTACTCAATGACTGAGCCACCTCCCCAGCCCTATTTTGTATTTTATTTAGAGACAGGGGCTCACTGAGTTGCTTAGCATCTGGCCATTGCTGAGGCTGGCTTTTTTTTTTTTTAAATTTTAAATATTTATTTATTTACTTTAGTTGTACACAATGCAATGCATTTATGTTTACGTGGTGCTGAGGATCGAACCTGGGCCGTGCATGTGCGAGGCGAGTGCTCTGCCGCTGAGCCACAACCCCAGCCCCTGAGGCTGGCTTTGAACTCGCAATCCTCCTGCTTCAGCCTCCGAGCCACTGGGATTACAGGAGTGCGCCACTGCGCCCGGCTTACAGGGTCCAACTTTTAAGTTGTGAGAAGTTCTGTTTGTTGGACTTGGGGGTCCACCAGCCCGTTGGTTTCTCATCTTCACCTAGAAATCCAGGCTTGATTTTGAGCTTCCATCAATTGGAGATGGGCAGTGTATCTTTTGATCAAGTGGAGATTTTTTGAAACGTATCTAGCATGTCTATTTCATTAGTGATACCAGTGTAATCATAAAAACAGCTGCATCCAAAGTGTCCTCTAAGCTGTCGCCCTCGTCTTCAGACTGTCAGAGTCTCCAAGAAAGCAGAAGGCGTGGTGTTCATGAGCTTGCTGGCATGAGGTTGATTTCAAAAGTCAGTCGGTCCCTGCTCTTGAACTCAACGTCTACTTCCCCTTTAGGAAGGAGAAGGGAGGGCTGCTGGGAGCTGTTGCTTTGTCCCTTGTCAGGAAATGAAAGGAAGAAATGGGATACTCAGAGAAAAGTCACAGAGTGGAAACACCCAGTTTTCTACTTTAATTTCCATTTCCTTTGGATATCATTGAGAGGGTGGAGAGATAAAGAAATGCTTGCCTACTCTCTACAAATGCTGTGCTGTCCTTTATGATCATCGTGTTTTCCGTGAGTAGTCTGAAAACCATTTAAATTGTTTCCAAGTTCTTTGGAGGATCTCATGTAAATTCATTAGTAACTCGGGAACCATCTACTATGCGTTTTAGGTAATGAAAAATGTATTAGTTTCACTACACAAATGGATTAGCTTCCACTCTGTCCTTAAATGAAAAATGTATTAGCCTTATGGATAAATACATTAACATTCACTCGGTGGCATGTTCTTAGACGTTACTCCACTTGAACTAGTCTGTAAAGACTCAATACTAGAGAATTTGACTTTGAAAAAATTCTCTTAAGTAGCAAAAAAAAAAAAAATTAAAATATTGGCTGGTGTCTGTAGTTATACTTGTTTATTACAACAAATAAGCTTTCCTTCCTAGGAAATTGCTACTTCAGAGAATCTTCAGTGCTGGTTGTGTAGAATTCCAGAGGAGGATGTTATTTCTAACAACATCTATAAATAATTATACCCACTAAACATATGACAGGCATTTCTTTTTAATCCAGGATAGGGATGAAGATTATTTTCTTCAAGTTAAGACACAGCACGAATCAGTCAGTTATTTCTGTAATGTCCAAATGTAGATGAGCATCCTTCTCTGACCCTCTAGGGGAATTTTCAAATTTCCAGGGAATATTTATTTTCTGTTGAACGAAGTTGCTGGGTGACCTTTAAGCTGAAACCTGTTCCCTTCTCTACCCACCTGCTCAATTCTTTCCTTCTGGATAACTGTTCAAATTTCTTGGGCTGGGGGTTGTGGCTCAGTGGTAGAGCGCTCGCCAAGCCCACGTGAGGCCCTGGGTTCGATCCTCAGCACCACATCAAAATAAATAAACAAAATAAAATGATTGTGTCCATGTATAACTAAAAAAAAAAAAATTTTTTTTTTTTTTAAATTCCTCTACATCTTTTTGAAAAATATTGTTGGGTCAATGTGACAATCTCCAAAGAGAAGAAGTTAAAAAAAAAAAAAAAAAAAAAAAAAAAAAAAGTCAGGGCGTCCTACAGTTTGCATGTGTCTTCCAAAGTTCAGAATGTCATTACCATAGGAATGAGTTAGCAATGACAAGAGTGGGTTCCTGATGACAGGAGGAGTCCCCTGCCTCCCCCGCACCCCATTACTTCTCAAGCACACACACACACCTGTGTACATGCTTGCTCTTTCCCTCTGCTACCACTAGGGGGCGACACAAAAAGACAGCAAGAAGAATATAGGCCCCAGATCTGGGGTATCCCAGCTTGTAGAACCATAAGAAGTACACCTCTGTTCCTTATAAACTAGCCGATCTCTGGTATTCTGTTATAGTAGCACAAAATAGACTGGGTGTGAGCTACCAAACTTTAATTTCAACAAAACCTGTTTTTTTTTTTTTTTTTTTTTTTTTTTTTGTACCAGGGATTGAACCCAAGGGTGTTTAACCACCGAGCCACATCCCCATCCCTTTTTATTTTTATTTTTTTCTGCTTTGAGACAGGGTCTCGCTAAGTCACTCAGGGCCTCGCTAAGTTGCTGAGGCTGGTTTCGATCTTGAGATCCTCCTGCCTCAGCCTCCTGAGCCTCTGGGATCACAGGCATGTGCCACCATGCCCGGCTTCCCAAACTTTAATTTGATTTCAAAATTTTTATTCTCTTGATTTTTTCTAACTCCCTCCGTTTTTCTCTGTGAATAATTCTAGCCCTGCTTTATTTCCTGCCAGAACAGAATTTGAAAATTAAGATATTAGGAGCAAAAAAAAAAAAAAAAAAGGTCTACTGCATGCGTGTATCTATGTACGCCTTCATGCATCTACATGACCTGTTTTGCATGTATCTACTGGTCCTTCATGATGAAATAAATGCATCCCAGTTGTTCCTCCTCCATTTATTTTTGGAAGCGCCCGCAAGGGAGCCGCAGAGTGTTTGTTAGTTGGGAGGGAACTGCCCTGTACTTTTTTGCTCCAGCTTTTTTCCGGTCCTCTTCAGAGCTTGCAAGAGCCTTTGATCTTGATGGGGGCTGCCAGAAGCCATCGGGAGAAGGATGACAAGAGAGCCAAGCCCACATGCTCTCAGGACCTCCCATCACCCGCCGTTGGCATGCACGCTGTCCCCGCCCCTCTCTGTCCCCTGCCTTCCTACATGAAATTTGTCTGGTTCAACTAGACCTGCGAGATGAACGCTCCCAGCCTTCAGGGACCGCGCAGTCCCTCGAGAGGAGAAGTGTGAGACCGACAGCCTGGGAAGGGACCAGCTCACCCCACGCAGAACGTGGACCAGACGCCACCCTTGCGCTCTCCACGACCTGAGTCCACCTGGAAATGAAATGGTTCAGGAAAACACACAGAAATCCTTCTCAGCGCATTTTATCACGGGGTGATATCCAGGCTCCCTGACGATCGAACTTCACACCCGTTTATGACTTGATAAGCACTCCCCTCTTCGTATCCCAAATGAAGCCCAAAAGGTATGATCAAATCCTAACTGAATCATAAATAGGGGAGTTGTAAAGCATCGGATTTTATGAAGACTCTTTCTATGTTATTCGAATACATTTGCTGCTGCAGGACAAAACAGCATTACCCATCTCAAATGTACTTGCTTTAGAAGGGACAGCACAGCCCTGGGTATATTTCTGTATCTGGTTGTTTTTTTTGTTTTTTGTTTTGTTTTGTTTTGTTTTTGGTACCGGGGATTCAACTCAGGGCCACTCAACCACTGGGCCACATCCTCAGCCCTTTTTTTATATTTTATTAGAGACAGGGTCTCACTGAGTTGCTAAGTGCCTCGCCATGGCTGAGGCTGGCTTTGACCTCGCGATCCTCCTGCCTCAGCCTCCCAAGTGCTGGGATGACAGGCGTGCGCCACCGCGCCCCCGCTTCCTCTCATTCTTTATTTGACTTGAATTGTGTGTAGAAGCCACGCCTAGCATCAGACCCCTTGCACTATTCATCTGACGACCTTGGGCCATTGCTGATCTCTTCTTCGAATAAACTCTGCCTCTGCAAGACAGGTAGATAAATGACAGGTCTTCAGTGAGCTACATGTATGAACTTCCAAACCCAGTTCAACACCCATGGCAAGATATTAACAAATGGTAACTGTAGTTTTTTTTTTGTTTGTTTTTGTTTTGTTTTGTTTTTCTTGCTTGACTTGAACTTCACCTTACTGGAAAATTTTCTCCATTACCTTCTACCTCAGCACCAACCCTCATCTGCCTTCAGATTCATGAGTCCCTCCTTGAAATCTTCCAGTGCTCCTTGGGTCCTTGGATCACTTTTTCTCTCTGATTTTTACCTTCAAATTTCTGGTTCCAGTTGATTTGGGACTCTACCTTTCCCTCCAGTATAGCTGTAGCAATAAGGGGTGTTTCGTTTCAGTAAGATCTGTGTATGCCTTAAGCATCCCTAAGCCCTTCAAATTTAGGATAGTCTCTGACTTGATCAAAAAAAGGAAAAGATGAAGCCAGGCACGGTGGCGCACGCCTGTCATCCCAGCACTTGGGAGGCTGAGGCAGGAGGATTGTGAGTTCAAAGCCAGCCTCAGCCATGGCGAGGCACTTAGCAACTCAGTGAGACACTGTCCCTAGTAAAATACAAAAAAGGGCTGGGGATGTGGCCCAGGGGTCAAGTGCCCCTGAGTTCAATCCCCAGTACCAAAAAAAAAAAAAAAAAAAAAAAAAACAAGATCTACAAACTAAAGGTGTCTGTTGTGATTTGATATTTATTTCTCATTTTTTTTTTTACTTTCTGCCCTCAATTCAGACATGGCACTGATTTTTTTTAAATATATAAAAAGCTATTAGCAATCAATAAATAATTTAAAATAAATTTTATTGTGCATATTTAAGTCATACAAAATGATGTTATAGGGTACAGACAGAGAGGTTCCTGTAGTGAAGCAAATTAACATATCCATCACCTCACGTAGTTAACCAGGTTTTGTTTTATTTTGTTTGGTTTTTGTGGCGAGAGCAGCTAAAATCGCCTCATTTAGCATGGGTTCCCACACACAGTACCACTTTATTACCAATAGTCCTGTTGCTCTACCATAGGTCCCGAGACTTATGTGTCATATATATATATATATAAAGAGAAAAAGTAATATATATATATATATTACTTTGCTTTCTAGGACCTGCAACTCCCTATCTCTTCCCCCTGCCCCTCCTGGTAACCATTATTTTGTTCTCTACCTCTGTATATTTAATCTCTCTCTCTCTCTTTTTTTTTTTTTTTTTTAAAGATTACACATATAGCTGAGTGCGGTGGCGCACGCCTGTCATCCCAGCACTTGGGAGGCTGAGGCAGGAGGATGGCGAGTTCAAAGCCAGCCTCAGCCATGGCGAGGCACTGAGCAACTCAGGGAGACCCTGTCTCTAATAAAATACAAAAAAGGGCTGGGGATGTGGCCCAGGGGTCGAGAGCCCCTGAGTTCAATCCCCGGTAAAAAAAAAAAAAAAAAAAAAAAAAAAAAAAGGTTACATGTATAAGTGATCTCATGCAATTCTTTTTCTGTACCTAACTTACTTGAAGTTAGCATAGTGTCCACCAGGCGTGCACATGCTCTGGTAGCAGGCACAGCGTCACTCTTTGTTAGGAACGGATGATATCTCATCGCACGTGTGTTTCATGAGTCATTCACCCATCGATGGGTGCTTAGCGTGTCTCCGTGTCTGGGCAGATGCGGATGATGACGCCAGGATCGTGGGGATACAGATGTGTTTCCCAGGTAGGGTTTTCGTTTCCTTGAGGTGTGTGTGCAGGAGACAGATGGCTGGCTGGGTCCTGGGGTCGTGCTAAGACTCATTACTTTCATTCTAGTTGCAACTCTGAAACCGTATCGGAGTGAGATTTTTATACATTGGAAAAAGACACGTGTAGCTTTGGGGGGTCATCTAGGCAGCCACGCCGCGAGGTGTGACACACTCAGCTCAGACACAGCATGCGGGGCCCCGCCTCCTCAATTTCTCCCCCAAACCTGCTTCACCTGCACGGTGTTTTCATCTCACTTGATAGCGACTTCCTCCGAGACAAGAACCTTGGATTCCTCCTCCTCCGGTCTCTCCTTCCTGTCCTGTTCCCCGGCTCTTCGAGGGCTTTGCCTTTCAAATCTCTCCAGAATCCTGCCAGCTCTCCCTGACCTAGCCACCAGCCAGCGTCGCTCTCTGCGCGTGGCCACACACCCTCCTAATCGGTCTCCTTTCAGCTCCCTGCAATCCATTCTCAACACAAGGATCAGGGCAGTGGTTTTGAAGAAGTAAACTAGAGCGCGTCTTTCCTCTCTTAGAAAATTTGCAATCCACTCTGTGTTTTCCTGAGAGCAAGGCCAAAGTCTTTCTATAGCCTCCTGTGTGACCTGCACTGAGCTCTGGTCCCTAGCAAATGCCTGTCCTCCTGATTCTGTTCCACTCTGTCCTTTTTTTTTTTTTTTTTGTACCAGGGATTGAACTCAGGGGCACTCGACCACTGGGTCACATCCCAGCCCCCTTTTTTTGTATTTTATTAGAGACAGGGTCTCCCTAAGTTGCTAAGTGCCTCGCCATGGCTGAGGCTGGCTTTGAACTGGCGATCCTCCTGCCTCAGCCTCCCAAGTGCTGGGATGACAGGCGTGCGCCACGGCGCCTGGCTTTTGTCCTTTGTTTTGATCTCGCTGGTGGCCTTACCCAAATGGGGCAGACTTTATCTGCCTCCTGGCCTTGGAATCACTTTTCTATCATCTGCCCGGTGATCGACTCTTCCTTGAGATCAGTGCTTGGCTAACTCCAAGTCCCCCTCAAAACTTTGCGGAGATCTCTCCTTCATTATAGGGCCAGTCCTAAACGCGGCATTTCCTACTGCACCTGACCCACCTCCCACCTTATTCACAAATCCTCTTCTTCTTTTTCCTGTAATTTGATAAACTTATAACACTTCATATATTTTGCTTGCTTGTTGGACATGCTTCTAAGATCATCAAGGACAGGCGTCTTCATTTGGTCTATAAAACTCAACACCTGGCACAGAACATTTAATGAGTATTGAATGAGTGAATGAACGAATGAAAAAATAACAAATTTTTACTTTTTCTGAGATAAACCAATAAATTGGGAAAGTTTTAGTACATTTAGGTTTTATAAAGTGGGGATTTCATTCTTTCTTTCTTTGTTTTTTGGTACTGCTATTTCTGTATAAAGTTGAAATGCCAAAGGGAAAAGAAAAAATCTCACTGGTTAGCTGGCTTTGTGCAGATAAAGCCAAATGATTGAATGCTTAACTGAACTGACTGGTGGTTTTCGACATATTTTTTACAATAGCTTAAGGAAAAAGGACGCGCTCCGACTTCCACCCCTCACTCCTTGCTAGAGCTCGACTTTTCAAAAAGGGCACATAAATACACACTTGGTTTTTAAAGAATTTAGTTAATTGAATTCAATGAACCAAGAACACTCACAGTGAAAATCATCAGCATTTCTATGTAAAACAAAATCTGTTTTGTGTCTGGCTGGAAGGGGATGTTGCTGGGGGCTAAAGATTACAAATGAGTTCCAGAATCATCCGAGGTGGCTTTTCTTTGCACACGAGCTTTCTGAGCCCACAAACACCGGTGTTGGGAAATTCATTCCATGATGGTAGAAGGTGACCAGTTGGAGCTTCAATTGAGTAGCAGAAGCAAACACAAGCCCGTCATACGTGAAAACTGCCGTCGACACAGCAGATCCGAAGCTGTGACACCACAGGGCTTCAGAGAGTCTGCAAGACCATCGCAGATCAGCATGGAAGGAAGGAGGTCTCCCCACCCCCGAGCAGGAGAACAGTTTTTGTACGGAAGTGTGTCTAGCACGGCGGGGGCCATCAGGAGATGGTGGGTTGGTGGAACAGATAGGATGTGAAGGGAGCTGGGGGATGTGGTTAGCCCCACGTGGTCCTTTAGGGAAGGAAGATGGGACAATGGTAGATAGTTCCCCGGGAGTGCTCCCCAAAATAAACAGCACCTGTGGCATAAGTAGCTAGACACAGAAACAGTTCTCTAATGTCTGGGGTCAGTTTCTACATGTGACCGTGCAAAAACTCACACGCACATATGTTGCCGCCTGCAGCAATACGAGACCGCGGGAAAGAATTCGGAGGCAGACTGGGAATAAGTAGGTTCTTTATTCTTGCTTCTCTGCTGACTTCTCTCTCCAACTCCAACTCCAACCACCGCCCCCAAACAACTCCAACCCTACCTGCTTACATACTCTTCACCTCAACAAGTATACGCGTGTCACAAGCTCAACTACAGGTGCGTCACACAGTGTTCACGGGCACAGAAAGATTCTTAGTAGATTACAATAAGGTCAGGAGAAAGCAATTAAACGTCTCCTCTTTTGCTCTCAGCCAGTCGCCATCTTAGCTACCTCCTCGTTAAGGCTCGTACACACATACATAGACCTATCACACACATTGATGGATATGTGGCATGTCCATGCATAAGATGCCCACGCATGCCTATCACACGCCCATATATAAACACATACACACATGCCTATCATATGTATATATAGAAACACATATGCACATATACCTATCATGCAAATCCATACATATGCACATGCACACCTATCACATGCATACATGGAAACACATGCGCACGGGGCTAGGATTAGGGTATTTATATATACTTATCACATGTGCATATATGAATACATATGCATGCACACACATAGCAATTACAGGTATGTATAAATGCAAATACATGCACAGCAATCACTTGAGCATGCATGAACACATGCATATGCACACAAACCTACTGCAAGTGTATAAATAACACATGTGCATGCACATTGCTATCACATGTGTATATAAATACATATATGTGCACGTACACACCTATCACGTGTGCATATGAAACACATAGATATGCACACATACCCATCACATGTGCATATATAAAAACCTATACATGCATGTACCTATCCCATGCATATACCTATACATGCATGTACCTATCCCATGCATATACCTATACATGCATATACCTATACATGCATATACCTATACATGCATATACCTATACATGCATATACCTATCCCATGCATATACCTATACATGCATATACCTATCCCATGCATATACCTATCCCATGCATATACCTATACATGCATGTACCTATACATGCATATACCTATACATGCATATAATTATCACACATGCACACACTCACATATTTTGCATGTATGTATGGGGAGAATGCAAGCAAAAGTCCTTGGTGAAAATACGAAGACCCTCATTCCGTCCTCATTATCAATTGTTCCGCCCCTGGTGGACAGGGCCTTTTAGCTGATTGACTTGGGACGCAGAGGCCCTTCTTACAATGCAACTGTGTCTGGGATCATAGAGTCTCATCAACGGCTCTTTCTAAAGGCGTCACATTTATCAGGTCACTTTTCTCTCTGATGGGAGGTAACTTCAGAGAGCTGGACAGAGGATAAGAGAAGACGGAAATAAGGATGATTAACAAAGAGAGAGAACAATCAAATGGGGGTCCCAAAAATGCTCCTTGATTTCTCCATTCTGCCTTGGCACGCGGGTAGAAGAATTCTGCCAGATTGCTCATTAAAACTCAATGTATTCATTAATACCCACGAAATTAATGCAATACAACCCTGTAAGCCTGTGTTGGTTAAAAATGCACCCAATGCATCAGGTTTTAGTTATGGATGAAATTAAATGCTTGTTGGCTGCCAGATCATTCTATTAATTACGATAGGTATTTTCACTGTGGCACGTATTAAAAACCCTACGGAATTCATCGATACCTCCATGTCAATTGCCTTGTATGCATTTTCTTACTGTTTTCGGGGAGACACGTTATTCACATTTTTCACAGGGACACAAAAGCAGGAAACACATTAAAATCATCCCGAAATCAGCCTCAGCATTTAAACATCCAGTTTGGTTTATTTCTGCCGACTGCAGGAACTCTCTCATTAAAACAATCCGAACATTTGTCAAATAAGTGCAAACACATTTTCTGGCGGAGAATGACAAATTCATCAGCTTGAGTCCCTCGACTCCCAATGTTCTCAGGCTTACTGCTAAACCTGGTTTTCATTTTCCTTTCCATCGATACCTTTGCAGAGGGTGCCCCCAGTCTAATTCCTGGTTATATATGCTTCCTCGGAATGGTTTCCCCAAATTGGAGCAGACCGTCACAGCAGGATGAATGCCAACACACTTTGGTATCCGGGAGGTGAATTTAAAAACAAAACAAAACAAAACAAACATTGCCTTCCTGGCTGGCTTGCCAGAGCTTTTACGTGATGCCAGCAAGGAACGTTTCTAGGATTCTGTCATAGCCTGAATCGACAGATGGAAATTTCAAAGCCAGTTCGATTGCAAGCCATATTTGCATGATGTCGAATAAGATATTTCGTTATATCTGTATTTCTCTCACACCTTAGCTTTGGTGGAGCTCAAAATATTTCATGAAAACTTTGGGGCGGGGGAAAGGAGATACTCTCATTCCTCAAATAAATCACTTAAATTCTAGAAAAACCTATTGCTGCTGTTAAGGGCCAATCAATGTCTTCCAGCCTTAGCAGATTTGTGCATAGGTGTGTGTACCTAGATGCAGGTGTGTGTACATTTTCTGTGTCTGCTTATGTTATGGCCAAGTCTAAAATGCATAGCTTTTCTGTCTTTCATGCTTCCCGACCTCAACCACTCTTCTCCTGCTCAGGATCACACAAAGATTTATTCCTGCCAGTGAAAGATACAAACTTGTATATTTCTGTCATTCTCTTGTTTGTTATAGCTATTCCTTCTCTGCCTATTTCCATCTACTGAAATTCTCCTTGCACTTTAAGATCCAATAGACACTGATTCCTCGGGTCTCTGCTTGAAATCCACCAAGAGAGAGGCTGCGTGATTTGGCGATGGCAGCCGAACCACTCCGAACGTCGGTGTCTTCTTCTAGACAGTGGAGATGGGGCAGCTGTGAGGTTGTGTTAAAGTAATCCCTTGAAAGCATTGCCCATGACACCTGTCGTGTAGGAAGGGCTTCCACTATGCAGTCCAACAGTCTCATCTTCACGGAGCCCTTTTTTTAGCCCATGATTTCATCTCTTCCCCTCAGGCAACTTCATCATGCTTTGGTGGCAGGACACTCTAATGGAACCAAGTTCTCTGGTGTGCGTGCCCCACCGAGAGGGTTTCCAGAGTGTCTATAGAGTGGGAAACACCAGTTAGGTTACAGACAAGATACCCCTGCTCCCCTTCCAGCCGGAGAAGACGATAGCAACTAAATATATAAGTGGCAAAATTTCAGGTAGAGATGAAGAGCTTTGGCGGAAACAAAAGAGGCGATGTGGGGGTCTGCGTTTGGGTCTGTATGTTTGGAGCTATGCTACAAAGAGCAGAGAGAGGACACACTACTTCTTGGCTGTCTTTCCAAGCGTCCTGATCTCCTGGGTCAGGTCCCAGCCGTGCCCTGTGAAGCTAGGACAGCTGTCCCCTTAACGGTGTGGGGGAAGGTCTCACCCCCAGATACTTTGGTTTCTGTTCGATTCAGATGCAGGCCGCCGCCTGCGGTGGGTTGCCGGTGTAGCCCCAGACACTGTCCCCGACGTCCATGCTTCCTGGGGATTCTTTCGGCTGTAGCCCAGGAGCAGCTCCGGGGCCATGCGTGTGCCCTTGGACATTGTCGCGGTCAGCTTTCTCACTGCTGAGACTAAACAGGACCCGGCCAGAACAGTTGTAGAGGGGGAGAAGTTTATTTGGGGGGCTCACAGTGTCAGAGGTCTCAGTCCACGGGGAGCCGGCTCCATAACTCAGGGCTGGAGGTGAGGCTGGACCTCCTGGTGGGAGAGAGTGGCAGAGGGAAGCAGCTCATATGGGGATCAGAGAGCGGAGAGAGACTGCACCTGCTGTATGCAAATATATGCCCCCAAAGCCACGCCCCCAATGCCCACCTCCTCCAGCCACACCCCACCCACCTGCAGTTACCACGCAGTTAATGTCTATCAGGGGATTCATTCACGGATTGGGTTAAGACTCTCGCAACCCAATCATTGTTTTTTTTTTTTCTCTGAAGTTTCCTGTATCGCCTCACAGTGTGAGCTTTGGGGGACTCCTCACCTCCAAACCGTAACATAGCTATCTGCTCTTGGACTCTCCCTCCCAGTCTCTGTTCCTTCTTGCTTGGGGAGGGAAGAAGAACAGATAAAGAAACCCCTAAAAGCCGGGCACGGTGGCGCACGCCTGTGATCCCAGCACTTGGGAGGCTGAGGCAGGAGGATCGTGAGGTCAAAATCAGCCTCAGCCATGGCGAGGCCCTGAGCAACTCAGTGAGACCCTGTCTCTAATAAAACACAAAAAAAGGGCTGGGGATGTGGCTCAGTGGTCGAGTGCCCCTGAGTTCCATCCCTGGTTAAAAAAAAAAAAAAAAAAAAAAAAAAAAAAAAAAGAAGCCCCTAAAGGTGAATTCTAATGATGTCCCCAAAGGCACAGGACTTTATCATAAGAGTTACTCCCAACAACGGTGTCAGCTGTCATTGCTGATGATTGTCGCTGTGGAGACTGAGACATAGTCAGACACTTTAGCACTTGTCCTCGTGATAAAATAGAAGGAGAGTCTTCCTTGGCAAAGTTGATACACAGCTGTCATTACCACCCACTGCCTAGATTTAGGGTTCTGGTACTTTCAGGAGTTCTTCTCAGAACCTCTCTTGGGTGTCAGAGCCAAAACGGAATGCCGAGGGTTACTGTCTGTCTGTCCGCTACCCTCTTCTATCCTCAAAAACACCACTGGCTAAATCTGAGTCGTCAAGACTATGGTGGAATTGTATTTTTTTTTAAGTTATTTTTATTCTAATTTGTTACACAGGCGTGCACAGTGCAACTCATTTCATATTACATATAAAGAGCACAGTTTTTCAAGTCACTGGTTTTACATGAAGGATTTTCATCACAAGTGTGCCTTCATACAATTGACTTTAGGCAATTCCGCCATTTTTCCTATCCACTTGCCCCCTCTGGAATTGCATTTTTTAAATGAATCCTTGGATTTGACTCAACACATCCTCCGTGGTTGGTCTTTAGGAGAACCACAGAGATCTCAGACATTTCAGTTTTCTGGCCTCATTGTTGAAAGTGGACCCAGTCTTAGTGTAGCCAACCCTGAGGGCCTTCAGGTAAATATTTATGTCTTTTATTTTTAAATATATATTTTTTTTTACTTGTAGGTGGACACAATAGCTTTATTTTATTTATGTGGTGCTAAGGATCGAACCTAGGGCCTCACACCTGCGAGACGAGTGCTCTACTGCTGAGCCACAACCCCAGCCCTGGTAAATATTTGTTAGGGCAATGGTAGTGCCGCAGCTACAGGCAAACACCGTGGCTCTACCTGACATCAAGAAGACCGACTGATCCCTCCTCTGGTGTCTTATTTTCGCTTGGCTTATGACTCTGTTTCCAAGACACAGGCCTTTGGGGAATTAATTCCTCCTGTCCCAGTTAAGTGTTCCAAACTCCTTTGCCTAAATGCTGTGGCAAAGAAAATGAATTTTAAAGATGTGTGAGAGAAGCCAGGTGTAGTATCACACATCTGTCATCCCAGCACTTGGGAGGCTGAGGCAGGAGGATCGCAAGTTCAAAGCCAGCCTCAGCAATGGCGAGGCACTTAGCAACTCAGTGAGACTCTATCTCTAATAAAATACAAAAAAGGGGCTGGGGATGTAGCCCAGGGGTCAAGTGCCCCTGAGTCTAATCCCTGGTACAAAAAAAAAAAAAAAAATGGGTGGGAGAAGGGAGTTGTTGTATTGAAAGCAGTTTATTACATAGATTTGGGAGCCACCACCAAATTAACAAAGACCAAATGCACGTCATCGATTTCTCTTTCAGATTTTTTTTCAGACACAAAAGTTGCTCAGACTTCACGTCTAGGGTGTGGGATAGCATTGAACATCTCAGAACTCAACGTCTTATCAATCCATTGTGCTCTAGGGGGTAAGAAAGACGACGGTGGCATTATTCCCTAATACGCTAGAAACCTGATCATACCTTATTGTACCTCAGGAGAACAAGCAAATTTCACTGTAAAGAGGTTCTCGTGACAAGCTCTGTGAGGAACATTGTGTTATTAACTTGGATGCCTGCACTTACAGCACTTACAGTGTAGCTTTTCCAAGACATTTTTTTTTTTTTTTTGGTTGGGCTACAGGTGGTTATTTAAGACAATCAATTTCCATAGAACAATTTATTCTTTTTTCATGCTGTTAAAGCAAATTGGTATGTAATTAGATTTATATACTGAATAATCTCATTTGCATATCCAATTAATTCTTCCTGTTTTAATTTGCTAGGGTTGAATTCACATTAGTAGTAAAAATAACACTTAAATTATCAAGGCCTCAAATTTTCCTTCGCTGTAATTTGTGCAAGATGTTCCGTTTAAAAATGGGTCCCCAGCATCCTTTTCTACATCTACGGGGAATACGCAGAATGCTTTTTTTCTTAAAAGCGCCCTTAGCCCAAAGCCACAACATTGAGGTTTAGCCTTTATTCCTGATCAGTGGGGTAGTGGAAGCTACGAGGCATTCATAGCCAGGTTCCAGGTTTCCAACCTCTGACTCTTTTCACAGTTCAGAGTCTGCAAAAGCACAGACACAGGTGTGTGCAGAAATCACATCTCTTCCTACATGATTTATATTTATTCTTTAAAAAAATTTTTTTTAGTTGTCAACAGACCTTTATTTTCTTTATTGATACGTGGCACTGAGGATTGAACCCAGTGCCTCACACATGCTAGGCAAGCGCTCTACCACTGAGCCCCAGCCCCAGCCCTATATTTATTCTCCCGTTGTATCATGTCAGTTGTGGTGGTTTCTCTCCTTAGACATGCAGGTAGAGAAGAAAGGTGTGGACCAGTGAGATTCCAGTGCAGAGGGTTCCAGACGGATTTTTGTTGTGGACTCTGTGGGGCAACTGATTTTACCCTTTGAGAGGGAATGGCCTCTTCTGTCAAAACGAGGGAGAACGGCAGGTACCACGTAGAATTACTACCATGCAAATGCAAGTATCACTGTCTGTTGCTATCCTTGGTTTCCACATCTGCAGATTCAACCCATCATGGATGAAAAATATTTGAGGAAAAAAAATTGTAGGAACTGAGAATGTGCAGACTTTGTGTGTGTGTGTGTGTGTGTGTGTGTGTGTGTGTGTGTGTGTTATTTCCTAAAACTATTCCTTTAGCATCTACATTGTACTAAGTATTGGAAGTCATCTAGAAGTGACTTAAAACCGGAGGATGTGCATGCATTATAGGCAAATACTGCCCCGTCTTATATAAGGGACTTTGGCCTCCTTGGATTTTATCCTGCAACGTGTGGGTCCTTGAACCCCTCAGATACTGAGGGGTCACCGTGTCCTAGATGGAGCTCACAGTACAAGATAGACAGCAACTGTGTTTGTCCTGACCTAAAGGTTCATGAAGACTTGTCAACATGAATATTCAGTTTATAGGACTCAGGATTTAGGTCAGTGACTATTTCTTGATGAATATTTTTATTTTCTGTGCCTGGCCCTGGAGTCCGATATTGGCCAAGCAGTTTGTTCAAATTACGTAGTCCCTCGGGGCCTCAATTTCTCCATCTGTGAATGGGAATAACAATACTTGGTTCGGAGAACCGAGGTCAGAATCGAAAGCGTTCGTACGTGTTAAACCCTTAGCATATTTCCGGGGACATAATAAGTTCTCAATAAACACCAAGCATGCCTATTGTTGTTACCATCTTAATATAACATGCGCCCAGGTCAGTTTCTTTCTCATGATCTATTACCAGGTCTGCTGGGGCTACCGCAGACTGGGTACGTTAAACAGCAGAAATTTAATTCCTTGCAGCTCAGGAGGCTGGGAAATCTCAAGGTCAAGGTGTGAGCCCACAGGTTTCTCCCGAGGCCTCTCTCTGTGGCCACGCGACTTTCGTCTGAACGCATTCAGATTTCCAGACACCAGTCAGATTGGATTAGGGCTCACCCCAAGGCCCTCATTTTATCTTTTTTTTTTTTTTTTTTAATATTTATTTATTTGTTTTAGTTGTACATAATGCCTTTAGGGTTTTTTTTGTTTTTGTTTTTGTTTTTTTTTTTTTGTTCTTTGTGGTACCAGGGATTGAACTCAGGGGCACTCAACCACTGGGCCACATCTCCAGCCCTTTTTTTTGCATTTTATTAGAGACAGGATCTCACTGAGTTGCTAAGTGCCTCGCCATGGCTGAGGCTGGCTCTGAACTCGCGATCCTCCTGCCTCAGCCTCCCAAGTGCTGGGATGACAGGCGTGCGCCACCGCGCCTGGCCCTCATTTTATCTTGACCATGTCTTTCAAAGCCCAGTCTTCAAGTAACTGTCCTTGTGCACTCTCTGAGGACACGGGGGTCCGGGTGTTAGGGTGTGAGCCTGGAGGGACAGGGCTCAGCTCACACCCCAGGATCGAGCTTCTCTTTCTCTCTGGTGGTATCCTGACACTGTGCCTTGAGGGGTGCCACCAGAATGGACATGGACCCTCTTCTCAAAGTATTTAGAAAGCACAGGTCATCTCTGCCTTATTTCAAACCCTCTGCCTGCTTTCTGTGACTACAGCCATTATTTCAAAGCCATATTCTGGGTTTTTTTTTTTTTCCTCTCTCATTTTTAGCCTGTGGTTCTGACCCATGGAGTAGAATCATGCTAACATTTGTGGTCCAGAAACCTCGGTGCTCATCTCGGGATTGTTAGTTAAACAAACAGGCACACACAACACAGGTCAACTCGAGCACCTCATTTCACCTCTGTGACTCCTCCTGTTCTTACCTGTGAACGGGGACAGGCATCCTCGCAAACAGATGTGAGCTGAGACAGGACAGAGGAGGGAGTTTAGTCAATTCCAAATCGCTGTAAAAATCCCAGTTATCTCTGCTCACAAAAAAAAAAAAAAAAAAAAAAAAAAAAAAAAATTAAAAGGCCACCTTGATCCTGCTTTCTATTTTATGATCATGGCTAGTTTACAGTTATTAATATGAAAGGATTTCAGTGGTCACCGTAGAAAAGACAGTAAGCCTCTGTTGCTAAAGTAGCAAGTTTACAATTAGATGCTGGATTCTTTGCAGATTTTAAGGAAACTGTAATCTGCAGTTATGCAGATTACTTATGCAAATCAGTGTGCCCAGCCATCTTTGAGCGTATATAACAAATACACAGCAGGTGCCCTGGGGATTGTGCTGTTTGTTTGTTTATTTATTTATTTATTTTCCACCCTTTGTCAAAATGCTACTTTCCCTTGGGAATCACCACTTAAAACATCACAGCAGTATCACCATCTTTTTTTTTGGATTGATGATATCCTGTGTATAACTTTCAAATAGACTACAGATATTTGAAGAAAATTATCCAATCTTCCTCATCCTTTTCACTCTGAGAAATGATACAGTGAGAAAAGCGTGGAATTGTCTCGGCTAGAGGACCTTACAGGACATCGGATTCCTTTCCAATCGCGTTATGGAGAGTCACAGACCCTGCGCTTTGGAAAGAAATGGGACTAGTATCTTTAAAAAAAAAAAAAAAAAAAAAATATATATATATATATATATATATATATATATATATTAAGTTGGAGTTGGACATAATGTTTTCATTTTATTTATTTATTTTTATGTGGTGCTGAGACTCGAACCCAGTGCCTCCCATGTGCTGGGCAAGCGCTCTACCACTGAGCCACAACCCCAGCCCTGGTACTAGTGTCTTTTATTAACAGATATGCAATGTTCACAGATCAGGAAGACCTTTGCAGTGTTTTTCCTTGATAACATTCATCCAGGCACGGAGAGTCCTCGCGGGTTAATACTCAAGAGTGACCACGGGATCCATAATGACTCCATCTACCGCCCATCCACAGCTCTCCATATAGATACAGATGCCGATGTGGACAGATATTTTGGCAAGCTGAAACAAATATATTTAAAAGCTAAAAGAAGCAAACATTATTTGTAGATAATTCTCTTGCATTCAGTGCAAGGCACATTCATCAAAGAACTACTTAGAACGACCTTCATATGCGCTCAGCATTACCAATTCATGATTTCATTCAATGAAGAACACAACAACATTGTGAAATGGGCATTACCACCCTCATTTAATTATTTTTTTTTTTTTTAAATTTTTTTGTTTTATTTGTTCTTTTTCAATACACATGACAGCAGAAAGTATTTTGACAGGCATACGTGGAATCTAACTTATTCTGATGAGGATCCCATTCTCCTGGTTGTACATGATGTGAGTCTTGCATTCGCATACAAGGTTAGGAAGGCCCTTTAAAATCATCCTTGTCTTTTAGAAAGAGGGCCTAAGTGCCGGGCACGGTGGCACACGCCTGTCATCCCAGCACTTGGGAGGCTGAGGCAGGAGGATCGCGAGTTCAAAGCCAGCCTCAGCCATGGCGAGGCCCTTAGCAACTCAGTGAGACCCTGTCTCTAATAAAATACAAAAAAAAAAAAAAATGCTGGGGATGTGGCCCAGTGGTCGAGTGCCCCTGAGTTCAATCCCTGGTACCAAAAAAAAAAAAAAAAAAAAAAAAAAAAAAAAAAGAAAAGAAAGAAAGAGGACCTAAGCAAAAAAGAGAGAAATCTTCCCTTACATCCCTCTCTGTTCCCTTTGTTTCTTCAATCTGTGGGTCTCCTCTTCACCAAGGCCACCTGGGCATGTTGTTAGTCCCTTATCACGTTCACGTAGGACCTCCAAGACAGGCACGCTTCTTCACATCTCTCAGAGAACAAGTCCAGAGCGGACGAGAGAGAGAGAGAGAGAGAGAGAGAGAGAGAAGGAGCTTCATCTTATTAGGTGTCCATCCACCAAATGAATATGTCGGGGTGCCTGAGCTAGTTCCTGAGAATGTGGCCTACAGGACGGTTTCTGCCCTAGGGGACCGGCGCATCTAAATAGAGGGAATGTGCTACTGTGTCTAGACTCGAAGAGATGAACAGAAAACTCTGCAAGGTCCCGAGGGCTGGTGGGACTTGTCCAATGGCACCAGGTCTCAGGAGCCTCAGGATGACAGGTCATTTTGGGGTAGTGCAGACTGAATTTGCCTGGGCGTTCCATCCGCGCACACTTCCCAAACCCCTCACTTTTCTTTGTGCTTGGACTATTATTCTAAACATTTCTGTTACCTTCTTCTCTGGAATTTCTTTATAACGTAGGCTTTCTCCCTCTGAATATTCTAAGTGCTGGTGAACCCTGTCCTTTGAAGTTGGATTTCTTTTTTTTTTTTTCTTTTTTTCTTTTTTTTTTTTTTTTTTTTGGTAACAGCTAAGCTTTCTATTTTTGGAACCGTGTTTACAGCCAAGTCGCAGTCAGCACCGGTGCTCACGCTGGGCCATACCGGTTTTTTTTTTTTTTTTTTTCGTCAAAAATGAATTGTGACTCTAAATTAATGAAGGTAATTTTCTAATGCGGCTCATCAACCCGCTCTAGAGCATGGTTTAAAGAAGAGTTTTTTTTTTCGACTTGTGCGAGAGAATACACCGGAAAACTCAAGGTTCTAAATCCGTCCACAAAAGTCAAGACTCAATTTTCATGAAGAACTTGAGTGGTGGTAGTACCTGGCGGTGAGGATTCATCAAGACACAGAGAAGCAGGAAAAAAAAAAAAAAAAAGAGTTTTTTGGAAGAAAATCGACTCTGAGCGTGCAGCAGGGTCAGGACGGACACATCTGCCTAGGAACTCATATGGGGTGTGGTGGGTTAATATGTGCTTTGAGTTCTTTATTTGCTTTTGCTGGACCTTTTTGCTAAGTGAAGGCTGATTGACAGATTGCCATGTCTTGCCCATAATGCTCATTATACCTGTGCCATTTTTGTCATTCCCAGGTTTTACATTAGATGCAAGAGATACAGGAAGTTAACTGTGACATTTTCAGCAGGAGATTTTTCCCTTCTCGGTTATAGTAGGTGAAACTGGAGGGTCTCTGTGAACGCTTCTTGGCATGGTTGGACAATCTCTCTTTTTAAAAAAAAAAAAAAAATATTCATTTTTTAGTTTTTAGGTGGACACAATACCTTTATTATATTTATTTCTTTTTAATGTGGTGCTGAGGATCAAGCCCAGAGCCTCATGCATGCTAGGCAAGCACTCTACCACTGAGTCATGATCTCAGACCTGGACAATCTTTTGATAAAACAGAATCTTCTTCTTTATAATTTTGGAAAATTACTGCCACAGATCACAGCAACAGGAGAGGGTGAAAGATAGTTCCTTAGAGGTCCTTAGCCTCATGTTAGTTCTGCTGATTGAGGTAGAGTCAGGCTTGGGACAAGGGTTTCTAATCTATCTATTCTGCCTCATCAATAACTTTTTTTTTTTTTTTTTTTGTACCAGGGATTGAATGCAGGGTTACTCAACTACTGAGCCACATCCCCAGCCCTTTTATTTTTTTGAGGTAGGGTTTCCCTGAGATGCATAGGGTCTCACTAAGGTGCTGAGGCTGGCTTTGAACTTGAGATGCTCCTGCCTCAGCCTCTTGAGCCCCCTGTGCCTGGCTCATTAATAACTTTTTGAAATCCTTGATTATATTTCAACACGCTGCTTTCAGATTCAATATGCTGGGCATGGTGGTATATACCTGTAATCCCAGAGGCTGGGGAGGCTGAGGCAGGAGGATCGTGAGTTCAAAGCCAGCCTCAGCAACGTAGCAAGGCCCTAAGCAACTCAGTGAGACCCTGTCTCTAAATAAAATATGAAAAGCCTGGGGACATTGCTCAGTGGTTAAGGGCCCCTGGGTTCCATCTCCAGTACCAATTAAAAAAAAAAAAAAGACATAACTTTAAATTATCTAGTACTAACTGTTTCTTTAATAACTGTCTTTTTGGTGTGGTGTCTACCAGTGAATCTGTAGACAGAGCTCTTTTCTATATTCAGACTGTGGGTTCATCGGAAAATGTGTTAAGAGGATTATTGTCAAGTGAGGAAAATGAAGCTCAGAAGAAAAATATGCAAGTTTAGAAGAGTAGTGGCTGCTGTAGCAAGGCCTGGAGCTCATATTCCTTAACCCCGTCCGCTGACCTAGCTTCCTCCGCCCACTTAGGTCTGTGCCTTGAACCTGAGATATATATATTTTTTTCTCCTGTTTTCTCTCCAAAACCTCTGACTTCAACCTACATAGGCCTTTTCCTTTCTCCTTGTACTATTTCCATCTCTCTTAGGGCCGAAGTGACAAGAAAGCAGTCCTCTTCCCTTTTATTTCATTTATTTTCTTTCCGCTCTTGATGGAAGACGACGCAGGCAATGGATGCGAGGTATGTGAGCTCCTCATTGTTGGGCCGTTTGGTCTTTAATAAGGACCAAGCAACCAGGTCGTCCGTACCCCATCCAGGCTGGTTTTTTTTTGATGTATGTGTTTTTGAGTTTCAGAGGGCCAAGAAACAGCTGGAAAACAGTGAGTTCAGGAATCCAGGCATCTATACGGAGAAGTGTAAAGGGTTCTGGTGGTTGTTTTGTTGCTGTTGTTAATTTTGTTTTGTTTTGTTTTTTATTGTCCTTGGTAGGTGAGACCACTGTGATGATAGAACTCGCTTGTGCTAAGTTACCCAGGGCCTTGCTTTCAGTCTTGAAAACAGTGGATGTGTTTCAGGGGACGAACTTGACCTTGTCCTCTGCTCCAGAGCTGAGCTGCAGGAATTCAGTAGGATCTAGAAAAACCATTGGCAAACGTTTTTTTTTGTTTTTTTTTTTTTGGTACCGGGGATTGAACTCAAGGGCACTCAATCACTGGGCCACATCCCCAGCCCTTTTTTGGATTTTATTTAGAGACAGGGTCTCACTGAGTTGCTCAGTGCCTCGCCATGGCTGAGGCTGGCTTTGAACTGGCGATCCTCCTGCCTCAGCCTCCCAAGCGGTGGAATGACAGGCGTGCGCCACCGCGCCAGGCTGGCAAAAGCTTTCTTTATCCACAGCCAAGTTGGTGGCCAAGGCAGCCAACAATCTTGGCTGATTGTTGAGAGCCTTGTCATCTCCAGACCCCCTCAAAGTTGGAAGCCCTTTAAACGATTCAGAACGCCAGACCCTAGAAGGAAATCTTATCATTTTAATTATCACACTGCTTTCAAAATTATACTGTTTGCTATCATGCATGTTGAAAGAGCCTAAAAATTGGGACTTAATTATGTACTTCAGACCCACAATATAGATTCCACCCCGCCACCATGCTTTTTATAACCTGGATCTCCCTTTGCTAAAAGACTTAAAGAGGCCAGTCCAAGGGTGTCAATTCTGAGAATGAGCCAAAACAGGGTTACTATTTCTCAGAACAGGTTTGGTTATAAGCGTTTAGTTCTGACCTGCGGCATGTATTTGAAGAATATATATATTTCTTTAGGAAAGAAAAAGAGTATTTGGGAACAGAATGGAGTAAATGATACATTCTATATCCCTTGGGTGTTATTTTTTATTTTTTTAATTTCTTTTTTAATTTTTGCTCCTCACCCTAGCAAGCTTAGGCAAGATATCTGTAAAAGCAAACCGAACTCTGCAGACTTTTCTGGAAGTCCAGGTCATTAACAAATCCCTTGCTTCTTCTCCTCACTGTCTACTGAATACGATGGATATTATACCCAGCTAAGAGGGCAATGGCCCCGTGGACGTGACCCAGGCAGCCCAATGTTCTAGAACTTCTGGGACCTTGTGAATAAGGTCATCTCTCACTCTGAAATCGGATGGCTTTTTTAAAAAAAAAAAAAATTATTTATTTGCTTTAGTTGTACACAATGCGTTTATTTGTATGTGGTGCTGAGGATCGAACCTGGGCTGCGCACGTGCTAGGTGAGCGCTCTACCGCTGAGCCACAACCCCAGCCCTCAGATGGCTTTTTAAGAAACTCAGTCCCTGAGCAATTGTTTTGGAGTCTACCCAAGGCAGAAGATCCCACAGGGTCACATTCTCTCAGAAAAGGCACACTCTAGGAGGGATCCTAATGTTGATTTTCAAAGAACGTAGAAAAACCTTCTAGTCTGAGTCCTCCTTTCCCCAGAGTGAGAGAGACTCTTGGTGAGAAGTTGCCTTTTGAATCATGCATTCTGCAGAAGGCTCGGGGATGTGACACTTGGGAGATTGACAGCTGTGACGGGAAAGAGAAATCTCATCTGTGAAGGAGTGTGTGTGTGCACACTTACGTCACCGAGGGCGTGTGCGCCAGTCTATTTTTAACATTTTTAATGACAAGCTGTCTCCTTGGCTCCATATACCCTCCACCTCTGTCGAAATGAGACTGATAGCGAACGATTCTCTGCTGTTCTCATGAAAGTTGAATTCAGGGTCTCGATGTGGGTTTAGTGCACTACAGCATCATCTGCCATTTATCTAGTGGCCTCCTCTCTGGTTCTAGCATGCAGGGCTGTTCCAGGGATTGGCCGCGCAAAATAGAGACGATTCCCAGAGTAAGTCATTGATTCTGCCAGAAGCGTAATACCATACTAAGACACCTGACATCTCTGTAACGTAGAAAGAAGGGTCTTGACAACTTAGCCAAAAAGCCGGGCGAGGTGGCGCACGCCTGTCATCCCAGCACTTTGGGAGGCTGAGGCAGGAGGATCGCGAGTTCAAAGCCAGCCTCAGCAGTGGCGAGGCACTGAGCAACTCAGTGAGACCCTGTCTCTAAATAAAAATACAAAAAAGGGCTGGGGATGTGGCCCAGTGGTTGAGTGCCCCCGAGTTCAATCCCTGGTACCAAAAAAAAAAAAAAAAAAAAAAAAAAAAAAAAAAAAAAAAAAAAAAAATCTTAGCCAAAGGATTGGACTTTACCAGAGTTGTTTGAAATGATGCAACATGACTATTTTAACATCTAGTATAGTCATACCGTTTTGCCAGAAAGATGGTCATGAAACAAATATGTAAATCCTTGTAGCATTACCAGTTCTTTTGACTCTGTATTTCAGAAAGTCCCCTTTTGGGTTGTCTACTTTCAAAGATTTGAAGGCCCCTCACATGGAGAAGGAATTCAACTTGGTGGC
>CM046675.1:15844918-15949918 GCA_025594165.1 Tamias sibiricus
TGAAATTCCAAGGTCAGATTGAAATGACATTGAATTATCTTCTTCTTTGGGGAATTATCCTTGCCTCTGTGTGTGTGTGTATGTCACCACCAGCGGTGAAAATCTAGATTTGATTACTAACTCTTTGCATCTTCAAAAAAAAAAAAAAAAAAAAAAAGGATGTAATTTGCCAGAATGACAGAGAGAAGACTGAAGTTAAAACAGAGTGAAGCCCAGCATGTCAGTGCAGAGCTAGGAGTCCGAGACAGTGGAATCCCACCCTATGTTTCTTTTTTTTAAAAAAAATATTTATTTATTTGTTTTAGTTGTACCAATGCCTTTATTTTGACATGGTGCTGAGGATGGAACTCAGGCCGTGCATGTGCTAGGCGAGTACTCTACTGCTGAGCCACAACCCAGCCCCCAAATTTTGACAGGCAAGGGAACATTAATCATGATGGTAGATAACACTGAATACTTGCCTATGTCAAGTTCTCTTTCAGGGTCTTCACATGTTGTTTTTTTTTTTTTCTCTTTGGTACCAGGGATTGAACTCAAGGGCACTCAACCCCTGGGCCACACCCAGCCCTTTTTTTTTGTATTTTATTAGAGACAGGGTCTCACTGAGTTGCTAAGTGCCTCGCCATGGCTGAGGCTGGCTTTGACCTCGCCATCCTCCTGCCCCAGCCTCCCAAAGTGCTGCGGTTACAGGCGTGCGCCACCGCGCCTGGCTTCTTCACATGTTTTGATCTTACAGTTGAGGACACTGAGTTTGTCAGTCAGCGTCTCATCACTGTGACCAAAATACCCAGTGAGAACAACTTGCAGGAGGAAGAGCTCATACTGACTCACAGTCTCAGAGGTTCAGTCCATGGCCGGCCGATGCCATTGCTCTGGGCCCAAGGTGAGGAGGAAAGTCCGGCAGAAGGGCATGGTGGAGGCCGGCTGCTCCATTTGTGGTGGATCGAACATGGGCAAAGGATTGCAAGGCAGATGCAGCCTTCCAGGGCATAACCACAGTGACCCACCTCCTCTAGCCACCTGCCACCTGCCTATAGTTGACACCCAAGAAGTCCATTCCAATTAGGATGGACTGATTAGCTTCCAGTTCTCACAGTCCAACCATTTCACCTCTGAATACTCTTGCGTTAACACAGAAGTTTGTTTGTTTGTTTGTTTGTTTGTTTTGGGGGGGGAGACACCTCATCTCCAACACCTGCAGGAGCCCTGTTTGGGGAGATGGCTTAAATTGCGGTGGACTACGGGCTTTGGCTTTGGACATGTTTGGGCATTGGCGCCTTCCGTAGTCTCACGGGACTTGGCCCGGGATCTTGCGAGACTTGGCCAGAGATCTCGAGGGACTTGAGCGAGATTGCGGAGGAGGTCTGTGCCATTTTAGAGGTTAGAGGAGCGTGGACGGCGTGTCGGGGTGTAGTTAGAGCCAGAGAGAAAAGTTATCAGAATAAAGAGCTGTTTGTTTCCAGTTCGTCTCTAAACCTCTTCCCGCGGCTTCTTTGCTCCAAGCGGCCATCGCTTCAGGCGACAACAAACACCAAGCTCCAGGGCTAGCTAAACAAGTTTCCCTCTATCATGACTGACTTCCAGACGATCTCTCTAGCTGAGATAATAGCTGTCGTCTTACTGGCTCGTTCTTGACCTAATACAGTCCACAAAAGCAATGTACTAAGCGTGCTAGATTGTATCCTCAGGTCCCCGTTCTCCTTCTCTATGTTGTCACTCATGTCAGAAAAATAACTCAAAGCCAGGCATCCCTCAAAGGAGGGCCGCTCTGGTGTAGTTATTCCAGAAATCCGTCAAACCCTGAATATTTACGTTGACTCTGGGATTTATGGATTTAGGACAGGAATAAAGCATTTCTGGGTGTCCCTGTAAGATTTTGCAATATTATTTATAATAGTCAAGGTCAGCTTTTTCCATAATGTGCTCTGTGGGTCATTCTTTCAAGATGTTCTGTGGGAAGAAAAGAAGCCTGCGACCAAATATTTTCGGGGGGGAAAAAAAAAAAAAAAAAAGACATCATCTTGATGATGCTGATTATCATGTGGAAGTTCAGAACATACCTATAATAAAGAAACACAATGCTTTGTTTAACCCAGCTTATTTTTTTTTTTTTTTTTTTTTTTTTTTTTTTTTTTTTTTTTTTTGCAAATTTAGGTTAAGGAAAATACCACACACACCCCCACCCCCACTACCACCTTTTCTTTGAAAACCTCTGTTAATATTCCAGGGAAATCGATGTGGGGAAAGATGTGTGAGAGGCCCTTGAATTCCTTTAACAAACATACTTGTTCCGTACTTATATGCTGGATTGTTATGGTGGATGGTGGGTTACAAAGGTTAAAGACCCAATTCCCAAGACTTCACGGGGCTCACAAGCTAGTGATAGAGATAAGTTTGGAAACCACAAATTAACCATACAGGTGACGAATTGGGTAACGCACAACAGTAGAGTCTACAGAGCTAGAGAGGAAGACCTTTCTGAGCACCTGATTGTTGAAGAGTAGCCCTGACAGCTGCCTTGGGTTAATGCTCAATTCTGAGGCTCGGTTTGCTAAGTTTTAGGTTCTCACCCACGAAAGATCCACTGGAGGAGAGCGGTGGGAAGACCTGTGGCCAGCAGGGCGCTCACACATGCAGACTCACCTTCAGGGCGTGCCTTGCATGATCACAGTGTTGGGACACTGGCCTCCCGCCACTAACTGGGACAAGAGAAAAGAGACCGGAACGGTATGCAGGGTACTTTGAGGACCTGGGCCCGGAAGATCATCCCACTCATGGTCCAATGGCTGGAGTCCATTCATGTGGCTCCACCCACCTGCTAGAGAGGCTGGGAAATGGGATCTTGCGTTGGCTCCATCAGTCAAGGGAAGAGGCGTGGATACGAACCTGACTCGTCTCTGCCTCAGCAGACCATGTGAATTTAGGCAACAGAAGGAGGATGCCTCCAGGGTCATGGTAATACCCCATCCAGTGACGTAAGAGGAGGGGGGTATAGACACTAGACCTATAGGCACTATAGACAACCTACAAAAAAACCTGATGTGGCTAGAGGACAGGTCCCCTGTGGAAGCGTGGCTGGAGGCAGGTGGGAGACAGGAAGAGCCAAGATCGTGGGGCCCGTTTTGTCCACTGCTAGAGGAGCCTGGGTTTTGTTTTTCCATACAGTGGACTATTAAAAAACCTACAGTGGGTTAACCTAGAATCCGAACAGTGAATCGGTGGTGTGGAACAGAGACAAATGTTTGAATGGAGGGGTACAGGGAAGACATGGATTTGGGATGAAGTCACGACCTCTCAGGAGGTAAATTATACACGGTTTGGGGGATCCTAGAGGTCAAAGTGAGGGAGAGGGAAGGGGAAATCAAGAAGATCTCCTGAGGACGTCTGACTAGTTAGATCCTGGGCTGATATGTTAAGAAGAAAAGATTTGGATGGGAATGAAAATAAACAGGAGGAGCCCATCTGGGGATTGACGTGTCTACACTGAAGTCGGAGCTTTACCAGCAGGTACATTTTTTCTGGAAGCCCAGAAAATGTATGAAGTCTGGGAGAGAAAGAATACTAAAGGTACCCAGGGGCTTGCAACAAACCTGCAACCAGAATTTAAGGAACGTAAGAGATTTTTTTCCATGAAGAGCCTGATCTGGTAACAAGGGAGAATTAAGAAAAGAAAGAATTCTTAGAAAAAAAAAAAAAAAAAAAAAAAGCTAGGGAACAGCTCAGATATCCATCAATGGATAATGCATGTGGACGTGGAGTATATCGATGAAATAATATCATTTAGCAATAAAAAAGGAATGAAATTCTGATACATGTGCAGTACAGATGAACCTAGTAAACATAATGCGAGGTATTTGGGAAGAAAGAAAAAAAAATATTCTACAATTAATTGTGGTGATGATTGCGTAACTGCGAAAACAGTGAAAACCATTGAAATTTTACTTTATCAGGTAAATTGCGTGGTATGGGAATTATATCTCAATCGAGATAGATATTCATTTGAGGAAAATAAAAGAAAGAAAGAAAGATGAGACCAGCAAAGTCTTGAATCAAAGAAATACCATATGTCCCCTAAGAACCTTCTGGAAGCAAATTCTGTGATTTCTAAACCAATCGTGCTTTTTTGTTGTTGTTGTTCAGAATCATATTTAAATTTCTGTGTAGAAAACACTTGTACTGTGGTTTTTTTTTTTTTTTTTTTCCCCTTCTTAAATGAAGTCTGGGTTTTCTGTGAATCCATGTTAAGTTTTATGATAAGTAAGTTGGCAAAGTTTTATTTATAGTAATGTACTTTTCATATAAAACTCCATATCTAAATGATCTTGGAAGCTCTTCAGTGAGCTGCAACCACGTCCCCTCACCATATTCAAAGCTACGTAGTCATTAGCCCCTTCCTCAGGCATGCCTAGGACCCAGGGTGAACTCCAACCAAACTTATCAGAGGAAAACATTTGTCATTTCACATTGAAATTCTCATCCAAGAGAGTCTCCAGGTTTTCTTGGAACTGGGGAAATATCACAGTTATACATTATTTAGTAACCAGCTTGTTTTGCAAAGGTCAAGTTCATGCTTGGTATGCAATAACACAAACAGATTTGTTGTTTTAAAGTAATAGAATGTGATGAGTGAAACGAACTTTCTCGGGAAGAAAAAAGAATGTCTCCTTTCCTCGGCTTTTGATTTGCAAGTGGGTTTGGCTTCATTCATATTTAATCGCCTTTTTAATCTGTGTGTCAGTTTTTATTGCAGTCTGCTGCGAGGGAGATTTCCTTTTGAAATACCAATAACACCCATTCTTCACTCTAACATCAAAACAAGCACTCTCTCAGGGGGCCAGCTTGTGGTATTTCATCTCTGGGGATATAATTATTTTGTGTTTATCCACAGTTCCTCAAGGGGCTGATGATGTAGGACACCTTTCTTAAAGACCTTGGTGATTTAAAAGACAAATCTGATCTGTTGGTGTTGCAAATATTAATTTTGATAGTCTTGCATCATTCTCGTGAATTGCCTGTTCATAACCAAGCTCTCTACAAGTTCTACTTTTTTATTTTTTTTTTATCAGCATGATAGTTGCATGTTTGAAACTATATCAGTCGATCTTTTCAAGATGTTTTCATATGCAACTACCATGCTGGTCAAAGGTAGAATTTGCACAGGGCTTCATATACTTTAGCCATTTAGAGAATAGGGTGTTTCTTCTGTTCTGAACATTTAAATTCGTTTTCCAGCTCAGGATGGATCTGAATAGAGAATAGAATTATCCACAACCCACTCTGAACTATCAACACAATCATATAGAGCAATCAAACTGCAAACAGGAACTCAGAATCAATATTTCTAGAGATTGATGTTGAGAAATCGAGGCTGGCATCTGGGCAGCAAGTTTGAGTCTTTTTCATCAAAATTGGTGATTGTTAGTACCTGATCATTTGGGAGGACCTGAGTGGAAAAAAAAAAATTGTAAGTCACAGTCTTTTATTTCTGATAGAAGAAATCCATATGGTATGAGCTTCAACCTAGTTAGGTAGCTGCTCTTGGCCCTCTCAGGAGAGAACATGAGGGTAGATGTGTTGGGGGAAACTGAAGGTACCTCTGGATCCATCCCATGTTGGTCTCCAGTTGGAGATTTGGCATATGAGGGAGGAAAAGGCATATGGCGGACCCATGTTTTCCCACATTATACAGAGGAGGCTTACCAAGATGGCTGCTTACCAAGATGGCCACAGACGTCCACAGAATCTGCCTTATGAATGTCATTGTAGCATGACCTTGATCCTTCAAATTTTCATCTGCTCTTAAAGAATAGTATCCATACTTTCTTTTTCTTTTTTTTTTGTATTTCTTTCTTTCTTTCTTTCTTTCTAATAGTAGTACATATTACAATTCATAATGCACATATATAGCATCTTTATACAAACAACTGTTTGTATACAAAGTATATAAGTACCATTCAGACCTTCAATCATGCATTTAGGATAATGATATCCATCTCATTATAGCCTGTGACTAAGAAGGTCAGACCCCTTAGGTATGTATAGAACATGCACAATAACCGGTATTGGAAACACACCCTAGCTAACAACAGGATGGATTTTCATGACCGAATTCTAAAGCTTGTTAATACCCTTCCTCTTTAGATTTCTCAATTCCCTTTACCAGCTTATTTTTGGTATCAGAGGAACTGGTTTCATGTCCTTGGGGTTTTCACCTACGTGTAGAGTCTTGTTTCTGTAGAGTAGCTTAAGCCTTTGTAGCCATTGTTTACGATGCTAGGAGAATTTCCTCATAAGTAAGATCTGATTTGTGGACTGATATTAAGATAATGAACACAATCGACACCAACCTGTTCCAGGGAGCTGCCATTTTCTTTTCCAGATCATAGTCTAATAATTGGCTCTTTTATGATCACCATTGACTTTTTCCAAATAAGACGCGGCTGATTTATTTTATCTGTGCTGGCTTTTTTCTTCTAAAAAGAATCCCTGAGGCGATTTTCTCACAAGAAATAAAAATTTCAAACTATGAAACTTTCCATTGCCCAAGGCAGAAAACACCCTTAATTAGCTTTGCAACATTTGAATTCATTAAATCAGTAATAGTTATGTGAAGTCTGCTGTGAGGAGGTCACCCACTGTTTCAGGTCCCGGGGACACGGAGATGCCCAGATGATGAAAACCTCGTCGTCGCCTTATGGGAGCTTTCAATCTAGTGGGTAGAGAATCACATCATCAGGGAACTTCAGTGGAGTTTGATAACCACCGTAGATTTTCAAAGCACAGTGTCAGCACATACTGGTTTCCAAAGGACTTTCGTATTTCTATTGTGGAGAGCATTAGATGAGTTTGTTTTCCTCTCCTGTCAATATAATATAATGAGAAGTGGCGGAACATTTTGATTAAAAGTGCATAATCTGAGCCGGGCGTGGTGGCGCGTGCCTGTCATCCCAGCACTCGGGAGGCTGAGGCGGAGGATCGCGAGTGCAAAGCCAGCTTCAGCCATGGCGAGGCACTCAGCAACTCAGGGAGACCCTGTCTCTAATAAAAAAAAAAAAAAAAAAAAAAAGGGCTGGGGATGTGGCCCAGTGGTCAAGTGCCCCTGAGTTCAATCCCCAGTACTAAAAAAAGAAAGAAAAAAGTGCATAACCTGTGGTCAGATTCTCTAGGTTAAAATATGCAGCCTTGGGGCTGGGGTCATGGCTCAGTGGTAGAGCGCTTGTTTGGCACGTGTGAGGCACTGGGTTCGGTCCTCAGCACCACATTAAAAATAAATAAAGGTATTGTGTCCATCTCTACAACTAAAAAATATTTTTAAACAAATCCAGCCCTAACGACTGGACAATGCTGGGACGTCATTTAAGCTCCGCATGCTTTATTTTGGAAGCAGGAAAATAGACCTAGATCGGAGCCCTCCCCCGTAGTTGTGACACCATTTCTGGTTTTGCTGTGACATTACATCCAGGTCTCTGCTGCTACAATCCCCCATCCCAGACCAACTAGACCTCTTCCTGAGAGAGGTCACAGACCGTGACCCTGAACTCCTCCCACGCACAGGCCTTTTCAGTAGAACCCCACCGTGTGGCGTCCTGGACCATCGTGAGGTCTCCTGTGTCTCCCGTTCCTTCTGCCTGGTGGGGCGTGGGACCTGTTCTGCCAGGTAGAAAGTAACAGAGGGACGTTCCTGAGGCTGGGTGGTAGGAGGACTGGCGGTTTCTACTTTGGTCCTCTTGAAATACTGCACTGAGACCACCATGACAGGAGGCCAGGTGGGCCAATGGAGGATGCTCCTGGAAGGGCCCTGAGGCCACCTAGTGGTGTCATCTGAGACTTTCCAGACTAGCTGGTCCCCGCCCAGAGGAAGGACGAGGACCACTGACACGTTGCTCAGTTCTAGAGTGGCCTGTCCCACAGCAATAGACAATGAAAGTACTTAGGTCACATCATGCCCCTATGCCTCATGGTAGGGAAAAAAAAAAGTAGATTTTTAAATTAAAACTCAATTTTTAGAAATAAAAATGGCTCAGCATATATCTTTTTTTTTTTTTTTGTACCTGAGATTGAACTCAGGGGCACTTGACCACTGGGCCACATCCCCAGCCCTTTTTTGGATTTTATTAGAGACTCAGGGTCTCACTGAGTTGCTAAGTGCCTCGCTATGGCTGAGGCTGGATTTGACCTCACGATCCTCCTGCCTCAGCCTCCCAAGTGCTGGGATCACAGGCGTGCGCCACCGCGTCCGGCTTCAGCATATATCTTAAGAAGGGTTCTTTCCACTCTATCTGAGCCTGGTTCCCAACCCTATTATCACCTTCCATCTTCTCTCCTAATCACCACCCTCCCACAGTTCCAGAACATTCTGAGACATCAGTCTTCAGAGATGTCTTTTGTTTTTTAATTTTTTTTTTTTTTTAATATTTTCTCTTTTCACTTCATGGAGTCTTTTCCCCAGATTTTAACGGGCCAGATTCTGTCTCACAGATCGGCTGTCACCTAAATGACACTTTCTCACTAAGGTCTCAGACTTCCCAAAATAGCCTCACACCCACAGCCAGCCGGAGCTCAGTCAGGTGTCCTCTTTACTTATTTATTTATTTTTTCCCCAATTACCTTGTCTATTTACGTTTCCATTATTTTTTATTTTTTTTATTTTTTTTTTATCCCTGCTCGCCTAAGAAGGAAAACTTTGTAAGGTCAGGAAAAAAAAAAAAAAAAATTATTGATGGTCCCATGTGTGTCTAGCCGGAGGACAATGACTGATTTTTGGTATTAGAGGAACTGGTTTCATGTCCTTGGGGTTTTCCACCTACAGGTAGAGTCTTGTTTCTGTCAAGTAGCTTAAGCCTTTGTAGCCATTGTTTATGATGCTAGGAGAATTTCATAAGTACGATCTGATTTGTGGACTGATATTGAGAAAATGAACAGAATCATCGACAACAACCTGTTCCAGGGAGCTGCCCTTGCCCTTTTCCAGATCATAGTCTAATGATGGGCTCCTTTATGATCACCACTGACTCTTTCCAAAGAAGACATGCTGCTTCGTAGACGCACCGTGAATGAACAGGCAAAGCTGTGTCTCTGAGAAATGGCTCAGCATCCGAAATACGATAATAGCTAGCAGAAGACCTGGTCTGAGGCAGTACTGATGATGCAAGGACCCATCATTCTTCCTACCTATTAACACATTTTATTTTTTTAAAATATTTTATTTATTTATTTATTTATTTCAGTTGTAGCGGGACACAATACATCCTTATTTTATTTATTTATTATTATTTACGTGGTGCTGAGGATCGAACCCAGGGCCGCGCACGTGCTAGGCGAGCGCTCTGCCGCTGAGCCACGACCCCAGCCCCTTGATGAACACGTGTTAAATGCTTTCTTTGTACCAGCCAATGCGTTAAGCTTGTTATATCCGTGATCTCACTTGTCCCTCCTGTCCACCCCTGTGTCACAGGTTGTAGCGTCACCTTTGTACCAGTACGTAAGCTGAGACTTAGAAGATCTAAACGAGTGAGACAGAAAAAAGGTTCAAGTTTAAACTCATGAACTTGAGCCACAGGGTTCCTTTTTTAAATAATGCGCTGACTTATTACTGCCCTCATAAAGTATTGTGGATATTGTTATGCTATTTTTTTTTTTATCCCTTCCTGGCTTGTGACAATAGTTTAATGAGGTTTGAATCCCGAGCACCGAACCCTAGTAAATAGAGCTGAAGATGGAACCTGTTGAGGGTGTGGATGGCGGTGGATGAGTTCTCCCCGTGCTGGTTGGAGACACTGGCAAAGCTACAGGGAGCAGAAATTCACTAGGTGCAGACTGGGAAGGAAATACAGGTGGGTAAGAGCTGGCCAGGCAGAAAATGGGAAGGCTAGGGAAAAGAAACTACAGGGGAGTCTTATGAGGCCTACACAATGTACAGTGTAGAAGAAAATGTTCTGATGGGCAAACCTTCCTGATGCTCTTTTTGCTGGTTTTGACCTTGTTGGAAACTTTAGAAACAAAGAAAAAAAAAAAAAAAAAAAAAAAAGACACATAACTGATCACCCCAAAAAGACCCTGAATGGACAACATTGTTAAATAGTGTATGGTTTGTCCTCAGTTAAAAGAGGCTTGTGTGCGCTGGGAGCAATCTATCTCAACACAGTCGGCTGCAAATGAGCTCTTTAGAAAATACAGTATTCTAGGGGTTTTTCAACTAAGTGTCTGTCTAAGGAATAAACGGCACATCAAAGAACTTAAATCCAGTAACAGGTGAAAACTGTTCAGGGATTAACACACCAGATTCAATTCATTCAATAAGACCTTCTTGGTTGAGCAGAAATGGTGTGGGAAAAGCAAGTCCTACTATCACAAGCACGTTTATGCGTGTGTGTGCGCACACACACACACACACACACACACACACACACTTTGTAACTGGTTTCTGTCCGGGAAGCCATGTAGTCTTGATGAAGATGGTGGAGCCTCCCCCAATGGCAGGGTGCGTGGTGAGTTTTTGTTTGAAGCATTTAAAATGGTTGACTGCAAATTCCCAGCAGATGGTGGTGGCAGCAGGCAGGCACACTCTCGTCAATGAAAAAAATCAAAGTGAACTTTTAAAATAGCTGATTCTTAAACTTGAAACAAAAAGGAGTGAATGTTAGGAGAAGAAAAAAAAAAAGATAACACATTTCCCACAATGCATCTTATTATGTGCAAATGCAAAAATGAGAACCCGTAGCATTTTCAAGAAACACAGAATGCATGTTTTATAGTATGGAAATGTAAGACATTTAATCATTCTGTGAGCAGAGAACTTGAATATTAACTGTCACCGAATGTCTTTAACATTCTTTAACATAATCTCATAAATACAGACCAATGAGTGTGACCCCAACAAAGCTTACTTGGGTAAAAACTTGTGTTTGTTCAATTAATGATTTAAGGTAAAAAAAAAAAAAAAAAAAAAAAAATTAGGGTACATGGTTTTCTTTCTTTCTTTTTTTTTTTTTTTTTTTTTTTTTTTTTTTTTGTGGTACCTGGGATTGAACTCAGGGACACTCGACCACTGGGTCACATCCCCAGCCCTTTTTTGTATTTTATTTAGAGACAGGGTCTCACTGAGTTGCTAAGTGCCTCACCATTGCTGAGGCTGGCTTTGAACTCGTGATCCTCCTGCCTCAGCCTCCCAAAGTGCTGGGAGGGTACATGGTTTTCTAGTAGCCCATTGCATAGTATAATGATGATTATTTTACTATACTTAGTCTTATTCTTGTATAGTGATTGTCTTAACTATTTGGGGAAAAGAAATGATTATTTTTCATTGATAAAGTACTTTATGTAGATTCTTCCGATATTTCAAAGTTTATGATTCCACTTTTGTGAAGAAATTGTTATTCAGTCCTGTTGGGGGAAAAAAAATTTTTTTAGCTTTGATCACATTTATTCTCACCTTGTCCTTAAAAATTTTGTTTGTTTGTTTATGTTTGGTACCAGAATTTAACCCAGGAGTGCTTTGCAACTGAGCTATATCCCCAGCCTTTTAAAAGAATTCTCATTTGTTATAAGTGACAGCAGAATGCATTACAATTCATATTACACATATAGGGCATAATTTTTCATATCTCTGGTTGTATACAAAATATATTCACTCCATTCATGTCTTCATACATGTACTTTGGATAATGATGTCCATCTCATTCCAACATTATTTCTAACCCCCTGCCCTGTCCCTTCCCCTCCCCCTCCCTACCCCACTGTGAATCAGCTTCCTTATATCAGAGAAGACATTCAGCATTTGTTTTGTTGATATTGGCTAATTTCACTTAGCATTATATTCTCCAACTTCATCCATTTACCTGTGAATGCCATGATTTTATTCTCTTTTATTGCTGAGTAATATTCCGTTGTGTATATATGTATACCACATTTTCTTTATCCATTCATCTACTGAATATCCCCAGCCATTTTTTTTTATTTATTTATTTTTAAATTTGAGACGGTCTCACTAAATTGCTTTAGGACATCACTAAGTTGCTAAGGCTGGCTTTGAACTTGTGATCCTCCTGCCTCAGCCTCCTGAGCTGCTGGGATTACAGGTCTATGCCACTGTGCCCAGCAAAATCTTGTTTTTTTTTAACTTCTCTTTTCAGTGATAAACATTACACATTGTTCAACTAAGTAACTGCTGAACCAAAACCAAAGCCAAATTCTGTCACTCTTTCCCCCCCTTTTCTCTCCTCTCTTTTGTTTGTATTCAAGCTCTGTTCTTTTTTTTTAATATTTATTTATTTTGCTTTAGTTGTACACAATGCATTTATGTTTTACGTGGGTGCTGAGGATCGAACCCGGGCCGCGCACATGCTAGGCGAGTGCTCTACCGCTGAACCACAACCCCAGCCCCTCAAGCTCTGTTCTGTGAGGGTGGAAGAGATGGTTTTGAGGGTGGACGGGGGATTGATTGCATGAAGTAATTGGCCAGAATCACAAGAAGTATTCCTAACACAGGAAGACCATGTTTGTAGTCAATCTTTCCATTTTATTTCCTGTACTGTGTCTTCTGTTAGCCAAGATTCTCTAGGCCATCTTTGTATGGTTGGTTGATCAGCAGGCAATGGAATAGCTCAGGATCCCATTCAGCTCCTCGAAATGTCATCAAATGCCTATATTGGAAAAAGAGTAGAAGAAACCATGAGGCAGGTCACCTGAAGTCCTGGGAGCTGTACAGCTTGGATCCTGCCTTAGAAAGCCAACAGATGTTTCCGGCTCCCCAACCAACTGGCTCCATTGCTATAGTTGAGAGATCAAGATGATAAAAACACAGCTGTCAATCCAGCTACAAATATCCCCTTTTACATTCAACCACCAAAGTGCACATTTGTGGTATTAAAATACCCTCTCTATCCATTTTGAATTTCCGTTCATTGAATGCCATGAAAATTCAATAAGCACACAACAGGGCTAATGTCTTCAATGAGGTGCTTAATTCCCCATCTTAATCAGCCATTTTCCATCCCGTACATCTTTCCTGCCTATCTGTCAAATGTTCCTTAATTAAGAATTATTCTTAATTACAAAGTTTATGTGTCATTTTATTTTAGAGGTAATTAATTAAATTTAACACTAATCGTTGGGGATATTGCCTTTTCTGAGCACACGTTGTTGTTTAATTATTGGAATACCTTGAGTCCTTTGACTGATGGGGGAGGGCATATTGATTTGTTTTGTGTCTGGTATGTGGCAGTTCATACTGAATAGGACAGAGACTCAGCCCATCAGCCGGACAAAGAAGTAGGAAGCCTTTTTTTTTTTTTTTTTTCCTGAGTTGATAAAGGAAAGTGAATGAACACTGTGGTCTTCACTGCATTATGTGAAATCTCTGAGGGGCAAGGAGCTGTGATGCTTATGGATGAAATTCGATCCTGAAACAGGACAGCCAAAGTAAAGCTCTTGAGTAAGAGTCCTCAGATACTTGGTAGAATGGATTTGCCAATTTGTGCGTGTGTTTGGGGTTGGGGAGGTTATGTGAAGGTCACCTGAACCAATTTCCTGTTTGAGGGAGAGGGAGGTCCTGTGGCCATATTGGGACAGGAAAGCACTAATTCCTGGTCCCTTCCCTCCATTTTGTTGCCCTTGAACGTCCTCTGGTCTCATCTCCAGTATTCACTCCTCCGAGAAGCTTTCATAACTCAGCAACAACCCATTTCTTGACCGCACTGGTCCTTCTCATTATCTCAGTTCACGTGCTTGGTTGATGGTCTACCTCACCCAGTGGATGGAGTATCTTGGCGTGCAGAGATCCTTGCTGATGTTGATCACCATTTATGTGTCATTTGCTTAACTAGTCTTTGACACGGAGCAGACACTGGTTCTTAGCAGACACTCAAATTTGAAATGAATAAATGATGAAATATAATTTTTAGAAACTGTGCATCATCTCACCTACTTTAAGTATCAAATGTCCATTAGGTTTTACACCCACTGTGTTATCAAGTTGTTAAGGCAAAAGGTCGGTGAGTAAAAGATAATCTCTGCCTTTAGAGATTTGTAATGCAGAGAAGAAATTCTATATATGTCAGACTATAATACATGTCATCGTAGAGATATGAATACATTGTAATGAGAATATATAGAAAGAAGATCAACCAGTCTGGACCAGCGTTCAGAAATGTAGAAATGATTTGAAATCTGCCTTGAGGGTAGTTTTGTTCAACTGAAAATCTAGGAAAAGAGCATGCTGGAAAGTGTTAACTAGATGAGCAACAGTCAGGTGCATAAATGAAGTTGATGCTACCCAATTATCTAATAGATTGGGAGACACAGGGGTGCTTAGACCTGGTAAGGATACATCAAGATGCACCTTCTCTATGCTGCTGTGAAGACTGCAAAAGGGTAAACACTTTTTGGAAAGCTACTTAGCAATGCACATCAGAACTCTCCGTATTTCTTCTTCTAGAAATCTATGAATGATCAGAGCTTTGTGCAGTTCTATCTGTTCAAAACTTTTTTGGTCATAGCAAATTTCACCAATATTAATAACCTAAAATCACAGTTGTAGGCCAGTGATTAAATGAACTGCAGAATTTCTATGGAATGAAGCACCATGCATATTAAAAATCACATTTTAGAATGGTATTTAATAGCATGGAGTCATGCTTGAAACATAATGTATATAAATATAATGAACATCTGAATATAAAATTTTATGGTGGTTTTATAAAACTAAACCTAAGGGGGAATTAAATAACAGCAATCAATTAATTTGCTAACATTAATTGTCTCTGGGTAGTAGGTTCACAATGATGTTCCATTTTTCTTTTATTTTCTGTTTTCTAGATTTTTCTACAGGGGCTTCATTCCTACTAAGGAAAACAGATTCAAATTTGTAGGTTATAAAAGAAATAGGATGGATCTGATGCCCAAAGTATAAAATGTATAAAAGGAGGTGATTTGGGAAAATGAAGTTATAGTTTCAAAGTTTATAGACCCTAATGTGAATGCAGCCTGGTATTAAATATTCAAGGTAATGGGAAAAAGTGCAAGATATGGTCTTCCACTCAAGGATTTTATAATCTAGTTGGGGAGGCAACTCATGAATGTATGATAACAATGTCAGATAGCAGTTCTAGTCGTAACGTCGGGCGGGATGCTACGGATTGCCAAAGGCAAGGCTTACAAGTTCTAGGAGAGATTAGCCTGTGAAGGAATCATATGGCTTTTCTAACTGTATTTAGTCATTCACTTGTCATGGCCTGGTGTGGTGAGATTGTCATCACTGTGACCAAAACACCTGACCAGAACAACTTAGAGGAGGAAAAGTTTATTTTGGCTCATGGTTTCCGAGGTTCAGTCCTTGGTCAGTTGACTCCATAGCTTTGGGCCCAAGGTGAGGCAGAACATCTCATGGCGGAAAGGTGTGGAGGAGGAAAGCAGCTCAGGACATGGCTACCAGGAAAGAGAGAGAGGGAGAGAGAGAGGGGAGAGAGAGAGAGAGAGAGAGAGAGAGAGAGAGAGAGAGCTCTGCTCACCAGGGACAAAATATTTACCCCTAAGGTACACCCCTGTTGACCTACTTCCTTCAGCCACACCTACCTGCCTACAACTACCACCCAGTTAATCCATATCAGTGGATTAATCCACTGATTAGATTATAGCTGTCATCATTGAATCATTTCAACACTGAACATTCTTTTATTCTTTTTTGCAGTTTTTGTTTCCAATGTATTACTCAAAAGTCCATCAATTACTCAAAGTCCGGTTTGCAAAACTCTGAACATTCCTGCATTGTCTCACACATGGGTTTTAAGGGGACACCTCATCTCTAAACCACAATGTGGTTTCTGGAAGGATATGTGGTGTCACCGGTCGTGCAGAGCCCATGGACTCTGCAGTCACTTGTCATAGTAGCATTGTCAGGGGGTGACTAGGAAGGTCGGGGGGAAGTGGGCAGGCCCCAGAATTTACATGCCTAGGTTTCCAGAAACCAGTAGACGCTTCCCACCGGCCTTAATCCATAAATTATAGGTCTTTCCATAGAGCGCCCCCGTAAATGTCTAAAAACAGATTATATCTTCTCCCAGACATGATGAACTGAATTATACAAACATGTTCATATATTTATATATATATTTAATATAAATATATTTATATTAATAATGATAATTAATAATATAAATTATTATTAACCCTAACCCTAACCCTAAATATTATTAATAATATAAATATATTTAATATAAACATACACCTGTTCATATATTTATATATAAATATACATACACCTGTTCATATATTTACATATATGTAAATATATTTACATATATTTACATATATATGAACAGGTGTATGTCTATTTTGTGTATATTTACATGAGTACAGGTGTATATAGACAAACACAATATATATGCATATATATTACACACACATATATAAATGTGTATAAAAGTGACTTCTCCAGTAATCACTCAAGTTTCCATGACCCTTATTTATAAAAACTCATTTAAACACATTTGTGATTCTTATTCTTTGTTCGCACAAGTTAGCTACCTGCTAAAAAACACTTTTGAATCACCTACCTGGTGGGAATATATGGACATGGTTGTCATGGAAAATGCCTCCCATTTTGGAAAATAACAAAAAGAATTTTTTTCTTTCTAGATACCTAGAGAACAAAATCAGTTTCTCAATTTTGAGTGTTACCGTCAATGCAAAATGTAGACAGAACTGGAATTTTTTCAGATGTTTGCTTAATTTTTTGTGTGTTTGATCTTTTGATATGAATTTTTATGCCCTGGCAAATATTGATGACTACCATATTGGGTGCAAAGGCCTTGATTAGTGTTGCAGGCAAATAAGTTACAAGTGAAGGAACACGAGTGTGTAAAGTCTATAGATACTGAGATTTCTGGAATAAGATAATGGGGCATGGTGGCACACGCCTGTAATCCCAGAAATTTGGGAGGCTGAGGCAGGATGATCTCAAGTTCAAAGCCAGCCTCCTCAGCAGTGGCAAGGCACTTAGCAATTCAGTGAGAACTTGTCTCTAATCAAATCCAAAATAGGGCTGGGGATGTGGCCCCCATGGTCAAGTGGCCCTGAGTTCAATCCCTGGTACCAAAAAAAAAAAAAAAAAAAAAAAAAAGATGCTCTCCTTGACCAGGAGACTTTGATGATCCCTTCAAGGAAACAGGTGAGTACCAGCATTGACTTTGACCTTGGGGCCATTTGTAGCCATTGCCCTTTCCCTGTGGGCTGGGGAGATCCAAACCATCTTTATGGAAAAGGCGTCTCATGCTCTAAGCTGTAGGTTGAAGTAGTTGTGAACTTTCTGGTGAGTAGGTCAGAGCCCTCTCCTATCAGCGGACAAAATTGACTGTTTCTCGCCTACAAAATTTGCAAGCCCAACATGTTGTAATCTACAGATTCTCTCCAAGTCAATCCATGTGCATCTAGCTCACAAACCCTTACTTGGATGAGCAGGAATTGGGAGAACGGACTAAGCTAGAGGCAAGCAAGAACCCTGTGGAGTAAGTGACAAAACTGCAGTGACCTCAGCACACAATGTGGATAGATTTTGAAGAGCAGCTGTGTTGAACACCCAGAATCTAGGTCCTAATTGCTAATTGCTATGTCCTGGATGCATTTCGAAGGGTGTGCCTTCTAGCCATTTTTAGTCTTTGCTTCATTTGACAAAAGTGCCCAATCTGTGTCATTTCCGAGATAGCGTTTTGGTGACAATGCATCGTGTCCTTCATCTTCAAGAGGTGGTTTCCTGTCAGCTGCCTGCATCCACATGCGCACTTGACACCCTGTGCAACCAAAGGAGAGCCTGGACCAGACTCCCCCCAGTCACTAACCCCTCATTCAGAACGAGTGAGGTCTGTCCCCGCCACTTTCCCGTGCAGGGACATTTTCTCTCCTTAGATTCCCTGTGAGTCAAAACAATTCACCACTATGATTTTATAGCATGTCCATCTCCCAGGTGTCACCAACTCTTTACAACAAGCAATGGAATGGAAAGGCAGTGCTTTTGCAGACTTGGGTACAGTTATTTTCAAACAGAAAAGGGGAAAATGACAAGAAGAGATTGAAAGAGGTGAAAGTCAAGATAAGACTGCTGACTGAGAAAAATAGTCAAGGCAAGATTGATAGACCCTGTACACACGGCCGTCTGCTGCTCTCTCTCTCTCTCTCTCTGTCTCTCTCTCTCTCTCTCTCTCTCTCTCTCTCTCTCACACACACACACACACACACACATGCACAGAATGCATCTCAGCAAATTTAATGGAGAGCTTTGTTGACATGATCTGATATTAATTTTTAATGCTGGGAACATAATCACATACTTATTCTTGAATATAATTCCATTGGTCTTTCTGAGCACACATCCACGTGTTCAAGATGATTTAGTGTATGCAAACAAAATGATTTAGTATATGCAAACCCTTGGGCCAGTGTCCCACACACATGAACACACTTTAAGGGTCTTCCTTTATTTATTTATTTTTTGTTGTTCTTGATGTTGTTGGTAAGGACGGTGATGACAAGAGTGGTATAGTATTAACTCACTTTTTTTCTTTTTTAAAAAAAGTTCATTTATTCTAACTAGGTCTATATGCCAGCAGAATGCATTTTGAGTCACTGTACACAACGGCAGCACAACTTCTCATTTCTCTGGTTGTACGTGATGTAGTGTTGCACAATGTAGTGTCGTGTTGCTGCCTGAAGCGGAAACCGCCTTGGAGCAACGAACGCCGCAGGAAAATTCGGAGGCAGGATGAAAATGAAAAAAGGTCTTTTATTCTTCTTTTCTCTCCGGCTCCAGCAATCACTCCAAACGCTCTAACTCCAACCACCACCTTCTTCTTCCCACACACACTAACTAAACTCACCCGGTTATATACATATCGCTTTAACAAGGATACGTGCTTATAGCTCGAGCTTACAGGTGCGTCACGCAGTGTTCACGGGCATACAAAGATTCTTTGGATAATGTATTACTATCAGGTGGAAACTAGAACATCTTTTATGGCTCTCAGCTAACCGCAATCTTTAGCTATCTCCTTGATTATAGGCTCCTTCAGTGTCGCACCCTAGGTGCAGTCACACATGTACCGAGGGTAATGATGTCCAACTCATGCCACCGTCTTTCCTGACCCCCATGCTCCCTCTCACCTTTTCTTTACAAGATCTCAGGAAAGTATTGATGCATTTTTAAACTTTTTGGTATTGGAGCAAGCATACAGAAAGAAGCATGTACGTGTCTGATCTGGGTTCTGGGTTCCAGCCCTTTAGCAGATGTGGCAATATCCCTTCAGGTAGTAGGTATTTCTTTCTTTCTTTCTTTTTTTTTTTTTTTTGGTACTGGGGATTGAACTCGGGGGCACTCGACCACTGGGCCACATCCCCAGCCCTTTTTTTGTATTTTATTAAGAGACAGAAGAGACAGGGTCTCACTGAGTGGCTAAGTGCCTCGCCATTGCTGAGGCTGGCTTTGAACTTGCGATCCTCCTGCCTCAGCCTCCCAAAGTGCTGGGATTACAGGCGTGCGCCACCATGCCTGGCCAAGCAGGTATTTCTTAAGGGCCTTCTCAGGACAACTTGCCTGAAAAGAATCTCCTATGTTACTTGTTTAAAACACCGATTCCTGGACTCGTCCTTAAACCTCCTAAACAGAGCCCCTGGGGATAAGTCCCTAAAGGGCTACAAGGCTGTTTTTATTTATTTATTTATTTATTTATTTATTTATTTATTTATTTATTTATTTATTTATTCTGGTGGTGCTGGGGATTGAACGCAGGGCCTTGCACATGCGAGGTAAGCACTCTACCAACGGAGCTAGATCCCCAACCCTACAAGGCAGTCTTTTTAATCATTAATTCCCTGAGATCATTCGTGGGCACACACAAATTTGAGAGCCGCTGGCCTGACCAGACCTTGAAACAGCTCAGGTTTACACATCATTGATAGGATCCACCTTAAAGGGGGATTTTTTTTAATAGGATGAGGAGTCTCTAGAGGGAAGGAAGACATTGGATCTTAAAACATCTTTCACCAATTTCCCTGCAATTCACACCATTAAATATTTATTCCTTTGGATTCCAGCATACCTAGTGGAGTCTCCATTTAACATTTAAATACTTGGGGAAGCCATTAACATCCATTAGCACTCACTGGGAATGAGGGATTTGAAAGTCAATCATTCAGCAAGGCTTCCAGGGGAAAGGGAGATGGGTGAATCCCATTGAGGACCGAGAAATGAGAAGACAGGGGCAGATAGGGCAGCTAGAGAGACCAGGAGTATGGAAACAATGGCTTCCCAGCCCAGCTTCCGGGCACAACAAAGAGAAATTGTGCAAATGATATAAATGGGTTGGAGACCTGTTCATGGCCCGTCTTAGAGAAGGGCCTCCAAGGACCAGTTTTGCCAATGCGACCAATCTGCTGCTGTCCCCACACTTTTTTTTTTTTTTTTTTTTGGTACCAGGGATTGAACTCAGGGGCACTCGACCACTGGGCCACATCTCCAGCCCTTTTTTTGTATTTTTATTAGAGATAGGGTCTCACTGAGTTGCTAAGTGCCTCGCCATTGCTGAGGCTGGCTTTGACCTCGCGATCCTCCTGCCTCAGCCTCTCAAGTGCTGGGATGACAGGCGTGCGCCACCGTGCCCGGCTATGTCCCCATGCATTTTAAGACCCAATGCTGTGCTCCAGAGACCTCTGTGTGGGACATAGATTCAGAAGAAACTAAACAAAATTACTTAAGATCTAACCCAACCATAGCAACCAGCTCATTTTTGTTTTAGGAATAATTTTTTTTTTTAATTTTCTCATTAATTCCTGAGTATGATTTCTCCTAAAATATATATATTTTTAAAATTGTGCTATTTTTAACATTTCTCCCTTTTCCATAATCATCAATAAAATAACGTAACGGAAAATTCATCACGCATGTGGTTTTTCTTACTATCTGTATAAATATGTCATTGTGCAGGTTAAAAGGATAAAAGATGGAGCTGGAGTCTGGGGACAAGATGAATCACAGGGATAGAGGAGAAAAGAGGCTCTATGTGAGAGTGTAATCAGCCAGCCCCGAGCCTCGTCAGGGATCGGTGTGATAATTTGTACTTGTCTGAACTTGTGGAATAGGACGATTAGGTCCGCACACTTGTGGGATGAAACCGATGCTCATGTAGTGATTAGCGCCTGCGTTCTGTGACGGCTAGCAGCGGTCAGTGATATATGCATGAACGTGGGTGATTCTAATAGGTCGTCTTTTCCTCCTTGTGTGTGTTAGGTATCACCTGGTCTTTGACCACGTGCCCCGTGAGTCATTTCTACTGGGGTCAACCGTTGGGGATAAAAAGGCCTGGCGAGTTTGACTGCAGAGCTGAAGAAGTCCTTAAAGACAAAAGCACCTTCAGGCCGGGCGCGGTGGCGCACGCCTGTCATCCCAGCACTTTGTGAGGCTGAGGCAGGAGGATCGCGAGTGCAAAGCCAGCCTCAGCCATGGCGAGGCACTTAGCAACTCAGTGAGACCCTGTCTCTAATAGAATACAAAAAAGGGCTGGGGATGTGGCCCAGTGGTTGAGTGCCCCCGAGTTCAATCCCTGGTAAAAAAAAAAAAAAAAAAAAAAAAAAACCTTCAGCCTCAAACCCTGATAAGTAGGGCGTAGGGAACCCCTGAAGTGCCAGGTGCCCCAATCCACTTTGGTGCTCTGGAATGTGTGATGAAAACGTGAAAGGTCATCTTAAAACACAAGAATAGGGCTGGGGTTGTGGCTCAGTGGTAGAGCACTGTTTAGCATGTGTGCGGCCCTGGGTTCCATCCCCGGCACCACGTAAGAATAAAACACAGGTATTAAAAAAGTTAAAATAAAATCTAAAAAAAAAAAAAAAGCACAAGAATACATCTAGACCCTAGGATATGAATGGAAATTGTGGAATTCGTTTCTCACGTCCTTGCATCTAGTGAGATTTAGTGGTGCATGCTAGGCAGGGACTCTAGCACTGATCTGAATCCCCAGTCCTTTTTTTTTTTTTTTTTTTAATTTTGAAACAGGTTCTTGCAAAATTACCTGGACTGGCCTAGAACTTGTGATCCCCCTGAGTAGCAGGAGGTAGGCCTGCCCCAAGCAATCCAGCTGTGCTTGGTCTTTTTATTTTATTTTTTAAATTGTTAGTACTTGGTCTTATACTAAGACAAGACGAAGGAAGACTAAAGGAGTCTTACAGAAAGTGTGCCTGTTTTGACAGTTCTGCAAACAATTTTAAGGTACAAAACCACAAGCAAGCATCATAGCGTGATGGTACTGATTGAAACGTGAAAACCTAACTTCCCTTTGTTGTTTGGAAGTCTCCTTTGCTGTTTTTGTGTTTTAGTTCAATTGTCTTTGTCGCCTTTTGTTGGTTGAAGCATGAAACAGCTGTTTTGTGGTTTTTTTTTTCTTTCCCTCACTAAATCTAATCCTTGTTTACCTTCTGTTTGAACCCTTTGTTATTTAAATCTCATCATAAAGGAGTTAAAGAGTCTTAAAGCAGGTGCTGGTGGTTTGGGGTTAAGCCAATGGGCTCTTCACAATTGTGGTTCTATTCCGATTTCCAACCTCAGGTAGCAAGATAGAGCTGTGATTTTGGTCAGGAGAGGACCCAAACCACAAACTAACCTGGCTTTTTTTTTTTTTTTCTTGGTACCAGGGATTGAACTCAGGGGCCCTCGACCACTGGGGCACATCCCCAGCCCTATTTTATAATTTATTTGGATACAGGATTCCACGGAGTTGCTTAGGGCCTCGCTTTTTTGATGAGGCTGGCTTTGAACTCCTGATCCTCCTGCCTCAGCCTCCCAAGCTGCTACAATTACAGGCGTGGGCCACCGCACCTCGCTTCTAACCTGGCTTTTGTTTGGAGACAAGGCACCAGCCAATTCCCAGTGGCCTAAGCTGTACTTTAATCCTTAAGGAGATGGAGTTAAAATAATTGCAAATGTTGGGTGCCCATAAAGTGAACTTCGGCCTCGATGGAAAATGAGCTCCCTGATTGTTGGGAGCAGGACAAGAATCTTTTTGCTCTGGAGTGGTGTGTGATTCCTGTTATTGAACAAGGCCCTTACACTCGAGAGCACATTTATTAAAAAGCAGATGAGCTAGCGATAGGCCTTCTGCCTGTTGCCTGATAATAAGACACCTCGCCAGCAGGGTTTAACCCTTGCCTCCAGCCAAATTACCTCCTTTTAACTTTTACTCTTTTTCCGCACCTTGGAACCAAATGTGTTAAGGGTAATGATTCCAAAAGCATGGGATAGCTCAGCCGATGTTAAAGGCAGTAATCACTTCGCCAGCTCCAACCCACAAGACATCTCCTGCAAGGCATACGCATGCCTGGTTTCTCTATTCATACCTGCAAATCTCCGCACCCGTGTCTCTCAATAGCTGCTGCTTTAACCCCATTCACTGCCAATGCCATGCCACGACGTCTATGTCCTGTATTCTAATTGCATGTGAACTCTGACTGTAATGTTTTCTGCTGTACACTTCCCTTATTTCCATGAGCCAACTGTGGTTTTACACAGCTTCTGCCCACTTTTATGGTACCCACGATGGAATTCCTTGAACGCGATGGAAGGACTCCAACAGTGCACAAATTGGCGCCACTAAAAATTTACAATGTCCAAAGTGGAGATGCCCAGGAAGTCATTAAATATATGGCCTGAGGCTTAGGAATGGGAGCCAAGCCTAGAGATTCAGATCTAGGCCTCCTCAGCCTCGTGGCCTTAAGGAAGCCACAGGTGGGCCCCAACTTTTCTCCCCAACACGGACAGAACTAGAAGAGAAACAGACCTGATTTTTCTGTAGCCGGCCGTTCAATAATGGCCCATGGAGTTGCCATCAGTGAGCTATCAGGAGATCTGCCAGAAAAGTTTCTTAATTTTCTTGGTGATTATGTTAATAGTCAATGTCCATCCCTGCATGGTAGTGGTAGCTTCGAACCGAGAAGAATCGAGACACTGTCCCCTGCGGACAGAACACGTGCTCTTTGGTTCTCTGAAGTCCCTACCCCTGGCTCCTGGTCTGCTTCACCCATCTGTATGCCAGCCTGACGTCTGCGGACACGTCCGTGCCTGGTGTTTGATAGGCGTTAGTGAGTCCCTCACCTTCCCCTTTGATTCCATTCTCTTCTAAGTGACAATGGAGTTAGATGGCAGATAAAGGTGTGACCTTTTTTCAGAGTGTTTTAGGTCATCAGAGACATGTATGACTTACGATGTTAGAGTAAGAAGTAACCTTAGGCTGGGCACGGTGGGGCACGCCTGTCATCCCAGCACTGGGGAGGGTGAGGCAGGAGGATCGCGAGGTCAAAGCCAGCCTCAGCCATGGAGAGGCACTTAGCAACTCAGCGAGACCCTGTCTCTAATAAAATACAAAAAAAAGGGCTGGGGCAGTGGCCCAGTGGTCGAGTGCCCCTGAGTTCAATCCCGGGTACAAAAAAAAAAAAAAAAAAAAAAAAAAAAAAAAAAAAAAAAAAAAAAACCACAGAAGAAGTAACCTTAGAAAGTATTTAGCCAACCATCCATTTTATAGATAGAGAAGGAAAGACCCAAATTGACAGGCACAGTGTCTTGCTCAGAGTTCATGTCACAGCCCGAGGACAGACTGCAGACCTCATAGGTCTTCCTCAACTTTGGAATCTCCAGCTGTTGACCCCGGTTCTGACATATTTGCTTTTCATTGATAAAACAAAACAAAACAAAAATTGATACTTGTATCTGGATGAGAATTTAAAATAAACCAGCAAAATAAAATAAAATAAAATAAAATAAAAACCTGTAACTACTTTGAAAACCTGTAACTACTTTGATCGTTTATCAGAAAATCCTTCATACGTGTTTTGGAGGCTTTGTAAATTTGTTCATTTCATTTGTGCTTGGAACAGTGCCTTTTATAAAAAAAAAAAAAAATCTACTTATTTCTACCCATGGAGAGAAATAGCTATTTCTTCAGTATTTTCCTTTGGACCACATTGGGTTTCTATTTTTTTTTTTTCCCTCCAGCACAGTTCGTCATGCAACCAAATTAAAAGTTCCATAGACAACACCCGCCACCTAGGAGTCAGAGGTGTAAAAGGTACGAGTCCAGCCAGGCTCTGCAGTGGCCAATTACTGATTGCCCAAGCTGTATTTTATCACCCCAAATACATGGAATTAAAATAATTGCAAATGTGGGTATGCACACAAAGAGAAATATATTCTATGCACACAGCAGCTCCCAATTGTTGGAAGGGGAACTGGGCCATTTACTCTGGAGCAATATGTGATTCCTGCTTTTGAGAAAGGTCCTTAACTTGAGCCCATATTTATTAAAATGGAACAGCAGTGACGACTGTTTGATAGTGAGGCTCTTACAGCAGGAGTAACCCTTCCACCGTGTCAGAGGCATAGATGGTCCCATCCAGTGACCAGCTGAAAGATGTTCAGGCATACGGTGGCCTCGTGAAGTCTTGGGCACCTTTTCTTCTTGTGTGGATCTTTGGGGGCGTCGGGGGCCGTTTTATGAGTTCTTAGGACAGTGGCCTAGCCACGTTTCAGGGTTCAGCATTAGGAACATTGTAAAAGCTGGAACCGTTAAGGAACAGATTGGAGCAGAAGGGCGAGGGTACCCCTGAGGTCCGCATAGACAACCCTCCGCGGTGGAGACTGAAATTTTGATACAACAGAACGTTCTGGAGCTTGTAGACTCCAAGAAGAGAAGAGGATTGTGGAGAACATCGGGTCTTTATTTCCTTCCAGGCAGCGTAATCCTGACTCCCAAGCTCCTTCCGAATCTGTCAAGAATCGGTGAGGAAGTGGCGTTTCCATTCTTACCGGAACCAACCCAGCCCCTGAAATTATACCTGGAAAAATCTAGAAGGATATCTGTGTTCCAGGCTGTTCAAGTGGCCACTGGCAATTCTCAACTTTGCCATGAAATCGCCACTGGTTCCTTGAAACCCAACAGCTCTCAGCGAGCTCTCTAGAGAACGATGCTTTACTGAGGTCATAGTGTCAGCACCCTGGACAGCACCTAAGCAGCTCCCCACGCCCCCAGCGTTGCAGCCCTTCCTCAGTCCGCAGGAATCTTGCCATTCTTCTGCTTTATAATTCCTCCCCAACCGTATGTCTGCCTCTTGCTGGAAATCATTGGCTTTTCACTGACACTTTCCAATTCCTTATAGGACAAAGAGGAGGTTAGAGAGGGAGAAATCTGCGTGGTTCAGGAGGTTGGTGAACTCTCTGAAATGCAGGGAGCTCGCATTTTTTGTTGTTGTTGTTGTTTTTTGATCCCGGGGATTGAACTCAGAGGCAATCGACCCCTGGGCCACGTTCCCAGCCCATTTGTTGTATTTTATTAGAGACAGGGTCTCACTGAGTTGCTAAGTGCCTCGCCACGGCTGAGGCTGGCTTTGAACTCGCAGTCCTCCTGCCTCAGCCTCCCAAGTGCTGGGATGACAGGCGTGCGCCACCGCGCCCAGCTGAGAGTTTGCATTTTTAATGCAATACCCTGGCCCCAATTCCCTCTGCCTCCTCTCTCCTATAGACCACTGTGAGAATTCAGGCTTTCTGTTGGAACTCTGAGCAATCCGTCTCTCTATTTCCACCTCCAGTACATACATAAAAGTTCTTATTGACTATTTCATGCGTATCCTTTATGAAAAACTGGGCATGCCCTGTAAGAAGCGGTGTGTGTGTGTGTGTGTGTGTGTGTGTGTGTGTGTGTGTGTATGTCCCTTGTGCCCAAGAACTAAGATCACATATCTCCTCGGAACTTTGTATGTTTGTTGCTCTGGGGAAAACCAGCAGTTAAACTCAGAACAGCAGTCATACCTGTCTATGAGGTTCAGACAAGCAAATAAATTTCCTCTTGGCTTTACAATCTCCAATTCCTTAGGTGAGCTATTAGGGCAATAGGCTTTCTAAACCAAAGTTTCTATTCTGTGGACAAGTAGCACATGGCCTGCAGTTTCTGGATATTTTGCTACAACTGCCATTCCAGTTATATTACATTCTCTTGGACAGGTAATGAGAAATAAAATTGCTGTCTTTTTTTTTTTTTTTTTTTTTTTTTTTGGTACATGCAGCCTTGTGCAGGGAATATTCTCACCAACGGACAAAGCAGTCTGTGGAAATGTCCCAAGGAGGTTCAAATGAATCATTTCTAGGAGAAGCCGTCTAGCACAATGGGACACACGTGGTCTTTGAAATCATTCCTGCATGCTCCTCCATGCTCATTATGTGACCTTGGAGAGAGGTTATCTAACTCTCCTCCCCTTATTATATCATCCATAAGTGAAGTAAAAATGCTAACGTCACACTGTAGTTAAAGCATCGACGTTCCATTGGCGAGAGAGATGGTTGCTGCTGCTACACCAGTGACTCTCCCTCTGATCACCCATTATTCAATAAATTCTCTCAGCTGCTACTCATTCTAGAGCAGGAGACAATAGCCCATGCTCTCAGAGACAAATTCTGATGGTTATAATGTTTTTGTACCACCCAGGGAAAAGAAAAGACACGAGATGACAAAGATCACAAGCAACACACGATTCAGAACTCCAGGAAGATTCTAGAATCCCATTTCAGTCTCCATCCATAAGGCTGTATTGGAACACAGACTGTTGTCTTTGTGTGTTGCCCACAATGGTGTTCGTATTTCAGTTCCAAAGTTCAAGGGTTTTGCCGGGTGCGGTGACACACGCCTGTCATCCCAGCACTTGGGAGGCTGAGGCAGGAGGATCGCGAGTTCAAAGCCAGCCTCAGCCATGGCGAGGCACTTAGCCACTCAGTGAGACCCTGTCTCTAATAAAATACAAAAAAAGGGCTGGGGATGTGGCCCAGTGGTCGAGTGCCCCTGAGTTCAGTCCCTGGTACCAAAAAAAGAAAAGGAAAAAAGAGTTGTAACAGAAATGCTTGTTCAAAATAAATAAATAAATAAATAAAGTAAAATATTTGCTTTCTTTAACAAAAAATGTTTGCCAATCCCACTCTGGAGAATACCATATAGGGAGGACCATAGCAGAAACCACTCCATTGCAAATAATCACTTCAGTGCTTGTGATCTTGGTGAGGGACCTCACATTTGAAGGCCGTGTTTGCTTTGTACGGATGCCCTGTCTTAGTAAGCGTGCTTGTCTTTCTCCTTTGGCAGATACCCCGTAACATCTCAGTTTACCTGTACGGGAGAATGGGTGCTCATTTCATTAAAGGATTCTTTTTCTTTTTAAATAGTTTTTAGTTGTTGGTGGACCCTTATTATCATTATTATTATTTTTTATTTATTTGCACGCGGTGCTGAGCATCGAACCCAGTGCCTCATGCAGGCTAGGCAAGCGCGCTACCACTGAGCCACGACCCCAGCCTTCATTAAAGTATTCTCCAAGTTTATTCTTACATGCCTTAGTGACCACACTGTAAATCCCATCGTCCACCAGACGCCCTTCCCCCTTGTAGAAAAACCTCTCCAGCACTTTTCACAGTGGTGTGGTCACTTTGTCCACAATGCAGCTGAATGGATGGACACTGACGTGGAAATTCTAGAATCTTCCTGTGTTCTACGTAGAGTTTGTCTTGTGATCTTTGTCATCTCAAGTCTTTCTTTTCCCTGGGTGATGCAAAAAAAACAGGTAACTATCAGGATTTGTCCCCGAGAGCATGGTTTATTGTCCCCTGCTCTAGAATGAGTAGCAGCTGAGAGAATTCACTGAATGCTGGGTGATCAGAGGGAGAGCCACTGGTGTAGCAGCAGTCTGCTACAATATGGCGGACGTAGAAGGGGGAGAAGAGGAGATGAGGGCAAGTGAGAGGAGGAGGAAGCGGTGGAGGAAGGAAGGCGGAAGAGGAAGATTCCCTGTTGAACCCCAGCTTGGAACGGTAGCTGGAGTCTGCTAGATGGGTAACCGGCTGGAAGATGATACTGTCTCATCTCCAAGGTGGATGAAATCAAGATGGCATTTCTCTCTACCACGGTCCTGAGAGTGTGGCTCTCCCTGGAAGGGAAGAGAAGCTATTAATTGGAGAATCTAGGACGATAATATTTCATCATGCTATTTACCTGAAGCCACTGTCTCAGGGGAATATATTAATTACCATAGCTATCAGCAACAGAGGCGCGTATGCATAAGCTAAAACATATGTATTTTGACTAACAAATTGTCTCACTAATGAAAGAGGGTTAGATGTTCTTTCTTGGTGCTGCAAAGTTATGCAAGCTAAAATAAACAATTATTAGAGCTTTTGGTTCTCTTGTTTCTAATTGAGCCGAGCTGAAGCCTGGGATGTTAACCTTTGCAAAAATATATTTTTGGCCTTTCTTAGGTAGCACACTGGTGTGCGTCAACATATGAGGTGAGAGAAAACCTTGCTGCTAGGGCCGAGGATATTTGTTTTTATTGTTTTGTAGGGTGTCTAGTGTGATGCATGCCAGCAACCTGCGTCCCCTATTAGTGGTAGGCAACTGGATTCAATCCAGTTGGTTCTCAGGGAGTGTATTGCCCAAATTAAATCTCTGATTTTTAAAATGTAAGTGGCATGCTGGGTCCCTGGAGAAGTATTAAGTTTCTCACTAGGTGACTGGCAATTCTATCTGCTCATTCACAAATATTTGAAGATGCAGTTCGTTGACTAAGTATTCCTGCAAGCAGCAGGAGGGACCGTTGGCAAGGAGTAGCTCTGAGTCTAAGAGAGTTTGGTAAAGAAAGAAAAAGGATCTGAACAGACACTTCACAGAAGAAGAAATACAGTTGATCGACAGATATATGAAAAAGGGTTCAACATCTCTAGCAATTAGAGAAATGCAAACCAAAAAACTACTCTAAGATTTCATCTCACACCTGTCAGAATGGCAGTCATCAAGAATACAGGCAACAATAAATGTTGTTGAGGATGTGGGGGAAAAGGCACACTCATGCATTGCCGGTAGGACTGCAAATTGGTGCAACCACTATGGAAAGCAATATGGAAATTCCTCAGAAAACTGGGAATGGAACCCCCATTTGACCCAGCTATCCCACTCCTTGGTTTATACCCAAAGGACTTAAAATCAGCATACTATAGTGACACAACCACATCAATGTTTATAGCAGCTCAATTCACAATAGCTAGACTATGGAACCAACCAAGGTGTCCCTCAATAGATGGATGGATAAAGAAAACAAGTAGTATATATACTCAATGGAATATTACTCAGCTTTAAAGAAGAGTGAAATTAGGGCATTTGCCAGTAAATGGCTGGAGGTGGAGAATATCGTGCTAAGCGAAATAAGCCAATCCCACAAAACCAAAAGCCAAATGTTTTCTCTAATATGTGGATGCTAATTCACAGTAAGGTGGGGGGCACTAAGGAAGAATAGCGTTACCTTAGATTAGGTAGAGGGAAGTGAAGGGAGGGGAGGGAGGGGATGTGGGGATGGGAAAGAGAGTGGAATGAAACAGACATTATTACTGTACGTATATATGTGACTGCATGACCAATGTGATTCTGCAACATGTACACTCAAAAAAATGAGACATTATATCCCATCTATGTATGATAGATCGCAGTGCATAAATGCACTCTACTGTCATGTATAACCAATTGAAACAAATACATGTTGTTATACATGCTTTTAGAGTGCAATTCCTTTCATATTACATTTTGCGCAGTAAAGCAACCTCAGATATTTTATATTTTAAATTTTATATTTTTAAATAGGTGCCTGAGTCAGCACCTATTTTGTTCAAGATTTATATATATACACATATGTGCATGTGTGTGTGTGTGTGTGTGTATATATATATATATATTTTTTGGTAGTGCTGGGGATTGAACCCAGGGCAAGCACTCTACCAATTTGTGCCCAGAGAAACAGGAGCAAATCCCGCCTGTGTTCATCAGGCCCCAAGATAAATCAAGGGAAATATCATCATCTCTGAAACTCCTTCCCGCCCCTTCCCAGGACAAGTCCTTCTAAGTCAAATATCAGAACAGATTGGTGTTCTGAGGTCTTCTTTACAAGTCTTTAGGCCCAGGTGAAAGCCTCAGTTACATTCACAGACTAATCCAGGGCTGTGAGTAAGCACGAGTTCATGAATTCCTCCCCTGTGGCACGTTTGGGTGGCATCGGGCAGAGACTGCTTGGCGTCGATGGAGATTGCCTTGATCCCAAGGGTGAAGCCACGGGCTCGTCACCTTGTCCCTCGCACACGTTTGCACCCTGTTCCGTTCCTGCAGGCTGCTGTCCCCCTTCCTCGCGCCCTTCAGTGCCCACCGTTCACTAGACGGAACTGGTGGGTGAAGTCACCGTCCTTGAGTGCCCCTCGACTTCCTCTGTGCAAGAGACCCCAGGTCTTGTCCTCTGAGTGGCCTACAAGCCACCGAGAAGCCAACGACTGTCCCAGGATCCCACAGCTCCTCCGCAGGAGAAGCGCAGCTCTAGGTTGAAGGCAAAGAACACTCGAGATGCCTGTCTCGGCCTTTGTAAAAGAATAGATCATCCTTGAAAAAGTAAAAAAAAAAAAAAAATGCCAGAACTGTATCAGATGCAGGAAGAAAAAAAAAAAAAAAAAGAAAAAAGAAAAAGAAAAAGAGATAGGTGCCAAAGAACACTTCAGTTTTCAATGTGTTTTAAATAATAGCATGTGGTGGGGCGTGCATTGTCTGTTCATCCATCTGGGCTCGCAAGGAAGGTTCTGGAAGAGAAGTGAGCTTCAGTCTAGGAGCAAAAAAAGAAAGAAAGAAAGAAAAGAAAAAAACCTATTATCCAGGGAGAAAAGCTTGGTGAGGAAAATGGTTTCAAGAAACGCAGTGCGTATTTTGAAACAAGGTCTCCTGGTGCAGGGTTGGGGAGAGTCTGTGCATCTGAGGACCCAGAGGAACTCTGGGAATTTCTCCAGAATCCCAGGGAACAAAAGAACCGCAGGGATTTGTTGGGATGCTCAGGCCCCCCGCAGAGACCCAAGGATATTCCTGGTCCTCCCCACCTTCTGCGTGGCTGGGCCCCAACTTAGCAGAGTGTTGCTTCTCAAAACTTCCTGAGTAGCTTCCTCTTGCCTGGGATGTCAAACATCTTCCTCATCCTGGTGCCTCCCTTCAGTGCTTCATAACAAATCCCGCCTCTGGCTTTACCTAACAGTCCTGGTCCATTTGGACCAAGTCTGTGTGTCTCTGCTCCTGTCACCTTCCCGCCATCAGGCCTCCCCCCATCCTCTCCCTGTCCTCTCTCTCCTTCCTGGGCCTTTCAAACTCCCACCTGTCCATCGTGCCTGCTCATCCAAAGTCAAGTTCCCTAAACGCTGCCGGGAATGTCTGCCTTTCTGTCGCGCGAGCTCCGGATCTTGCCTGGTCCCTGTGTGTGTCTGGCGTCGCTCGGAGGCGGGTCTGAGTCCTCTACTGCCTTGGGTTTCCAGGTGTCGTGAATGAGAGCCAAGGACCGGACGTGGCGTGATCCCACCACGCTGCACTAGAGCAGCTGTGGTGTTGGGGTGTTCTGCCTCCGTGCTACGTGAACCCAGGGCCTGCGTTGCTTTAGGAACGGCTCTTAGAGGATCGTTCGTTTTTTGTTTTTTGTTTGTTCTTTTTTTTTAACTTTTATTTACTTATTTATTCGAAGTTGTTGTATATGACAGCAGAATGCACTACAATTCGTATTACACATGTAGAGCACAATTTTTCATATCTCTGGTTGTACACAAAGTATATTCACACCATTCGTGACTTCATACATGCACTTAGGGTAATGATGTCCATCTTATTCTACCATCTTTTTTTTTTTTACCCCCTTGCCCCCTCCCTTCCCCTCCCTCCCCATTGGCCATTCTAGTGTCCCTCTAATCCTCCTATGCTCCCCGTCCCAACCCCACTGTGAATCGGCCTCCTTATATCAGAGAAAACATTCAGCATTTGTTTTTTTGGGATTGGCTAACTGCACTTAGCATTATATTCTCCAGCTCCATCCATTTACCTGCGAATGACATGATTTTAGTCTCTTTTATTGCTGAGTAATACTCCACTGTGTATATACACCACATTTTCTTTATCCATTCATCTACTGAAGGGCATCTAGGTTGGTTCCACAGTTTAGCTATTGTGAATTGTGCTGCTATAAACATGGATGTGGCTGTGTCCCTGTAGGATGCTGTTTTTAAGTCCTTTGGGAATAGACCCAGGAGTGGGATGGCTGGGTTCGTATATTTCAAACTCTCCCTTATCCTATGCCCTTAATGGCATACAAGAGGACCATTTGGTATTTTACTTTTCTGTTATGACCATCATCTTGTTGTTGGAGTTTGATCTCAGAAGCACTGTGCCAATAAGATACATCCCCGGCTCTTTTATTTATCATTATTATTATTATTATTTCTACTTTAAAATTTTGACACAGGGTCTCACTAAGTTGCCCAGGCTGGCTTTGCCCTTGTGATCCTCCTACCGCAGCTTTCCAAGTTGCTGGGATGACAGGTATGTGTCCCCAAGTATGAGTGGGCTTTAAATTGAAAAGGTCATGCTGGCTGGGTGCAGTGGCATATTCCTGTCATCCCAGTGACTCAGGAGGCTGAGGAAGGAGGATCACAAAGTTGAGGCCAGCCTCAGCAATTCTGCAAGGTCCTGGGTCAAAATGAAAATAAAAACAGCTGGGGTTATATAGCTCAGTGATAAAGTACCCCTAGGTAAATCACCAGTACTGCCTACATACCAGAAAAAAAAAAAAAAGATAATTGTACAATTTTGATTTATGTAAGGGAAGGTCTTAGAGTGACAACATCGATGGCCTCCATGTATTCAACACACATCTACAGACGACTAACCCTTTGCAAGCACTGAGCACCAGCCAGCCCATCCTGGGACGGCCATCTTTGACTCATGCTGAATCCGTGTGGGCAGAAGGACCTACTCCTTACAATGTTTGAGGTGGCAGAAAAAACACAGTCAACAAAAAATAACAGATCTTAAAATCAGTAGTTACATCAGACAGTGATTTCTTTTCTTTTTTCATAGGCCAGTTAGAATTGAGCTCACTGTCACTTGTCGTATTATTCATGCTTCTCCAGAGAAACCGAACTAAGAGGTTGCGGAGATAGAAAGAGGAGGAGAAAGATATTTATTCTAAGGAATTGGCTTATGTAATTATGGAAAGCTGTCAAGTCTGAATTCTACTAGGCAGACGGGACACTGAGGGAAGAGTTGATATTATAGTTCTAACGCCAAGAGCTGTTTGCAGGGAGAATCTCTTCCCTTTTGGGGGAAGTCTCAGTCTTTTCTCTGAAGGCCTTCAACTGATTAGATAAGGCCCACCCACAGGATCAAGGTTAACCTGTTTCAACATACTCATTTAAATTAATCACATCTTTAAAATAAGAAGAAAAAAAATCCTCCTTACAACATTTATCTAGGCTGTTTTTTTTTTTTTTTAACAGACACATTGGTCAAAAATGCGATGAAGCAAAACTCAGTGTGCCTATCCCAGGTATTTAGTTTACATTTTTTTGGTGTGTGGGGGTACCAGGGATTGAACTCAGGGGCACTTGACCATCGAGCCACATCCCCAGCCCTATTTTGTATTTTATTGAGAGACAGGGTCTCAGTGAGTTGCTTAGCACCTTGCTTTTGCTGAGGCTGGCTTTGAACTCACGATCCTCCTGTCTCAGCCTCCTGAGCCACTGGGATGACAGGCGTGTGCCACCGTACCGGGCTGTAGCTTCCGTCGGATGGAATGGCTTAGTGCTTTGGAGAAGTTGATGAGGAACTTTGCAGATCTCACCAAGTATAATCACTCAGCCCTAAAGTATGCGCAGTGGGTTAGAACTTCAGGTTTCCAAGGGTTGAGGCTTGTTGGGAGGGGTTTGGAGCCCATCATTGTCCACCTGCGGGAAGACGTATCTGGGTGTGTTTTGCAACAGTTGGCACTGTCTTCTCTGCCTCTGTGTACCTGCTGGGCTCCTTTCTGAAGGTGACACCTGGCTTGTCCAATACTATTTCAGATGAGATCTGTGCCCCTGAACGTCACGTGCAACGTCGTAAGACAATTCTACCTGACATTTTCAAGTGTGTCGCCCTTGAACCCGTAAAAGTCAGGTGTAAATTGAGAACGGATTTGCACCTAAGCCTTTTTTGGTGGATTCTGGTATTTATTTGGAGCTGACATTTGGAGGAGAATAACTCAATTGCCCTTAGAATCTGTCCCCTGCTCTCTGCAGAGTGTGTGTGAGTGTGTGCTGGGGGCTGAGGGTATTTGGGTCTAAATGGCTGGTGCAGTCTGCTGTGCCTGGATTCCGGGCACTCTTATTTTTGGGGGGACCAGATCCTTTTAAAAGGGAAGGCAGCAATATGTGAAATCAGTCATTTCAGCAACATGGCCTTTGGGTTAGGAGTTGGCTTCTGTGATGTGGCGTGGCCACAGGAGTCTGATTCTTGCACTGTAAGATGTGGGTGATTGGCATTCCAGGCACGCCTGATGTTCTGCAGCTGAATTTCTGCTCCAATTCAGAGCATCCAAGCAGGTTCTGCTGCTGGGCGAGCTCACGCAGCACGTGATGCTTCCTCCCGTGATGCCACAGGCTGCAGATGGAGCAGCAAGCTGTCTGTGAGCGTCTCGGAGCAGGAACTGGTCCTTCTGCCTATCCCATCTATCCCCACGTTGGTGAAGCGGGGTACTGAGCCACGGAAAGGTTATACAACAAGCAGAAAACGTGGTGTCTCTTCACCAGTGCAGCTCGTGAGCTGGAAATCTAGTGCACGTGTGGAATCCATTCACAGTGACTAAAGATGAGCATTTGCAAAAGGACATTAGAAATGGAAAAACCTGCTGGGAGCGGTGGCACATGCCTCTAATCCCAGCGGCTCTGGAGGCTGAGGCAGGAGGATCGCGAGTTCAAAGCCAGCCTCAGCAACTTCGAAAGGCCGTAAGCACTCAAGGAGATCCTGTCTCTAAAATAGGGCTGGGGATGTGGCTTAGTAGTTAAGATCCCTGGGTTCAATCCCCAGTACCGAGAGAGAGAGAGAGAGAGAGAGAGAGAGAGAGAGAGAGAGAGGAAATGGAATAACCTTATAAAACTGTGGGGCGTGGTGGTGCACGCCGGTCATCCCAGCATCTCTCAGGAGGCTGAAGCAGGAGGATCTCGAGTTCAAGGCCAGCCTCAGCATCTTAGAGAGACCCTAAGTAACTTAGCAAGACCCGGTCTCAAAATAAAAATTAAAAATTAAAAATAATAAAAAGGGCGGGAGATGTATCTCTGGATACAAGCATCTCTGGATTCAATCCCCAGTATCAAAAAGCTATTAGAAAAATGGTCCTGACCGGTTCTCTCATTCTGGAAAAAAAAAAAAAAAAAAAAAAAAAAGTAACCCAGAAGGATCAAGTTAGTGGCAGAGGCGGGGCAAGGACCCAGGTCCTTGGAGCCAGAGTAGCCAGTGAGGGAGTGGCTTAGATCGCCAGCCAGTGGGGAATCTAGAACTTTCCCTCACGTCCGTTGATGCAGAAAAGCTGGAACTTGGCAGCTCTTTGATCTCTTCTTGTACGTACTGTCTCATTTTTAGTTTTTCCTGGACATTTCCGGAAGGGAGAACTCTTGCTGTGTTTCTGTCCCGTAGAAATATGCATTTTTTTTTTTTTTAAGTTGGTTTGAAATCAGCCTGTCCTCTGATTCCCTGGGATGGAGTTCAAATAAATGCCTCCGAGGGGGAGAAGCGGGAAGAGAGGGTCCTATCATCTGTGTGGATTCATTCCAGGACGCGGCTTCTGTCGAGTAGTGACTTTCCCCTTCAGCGTGAGCGAGGCAATTAAACCTCCCCTCAAATTGGCCATAAATTTCAATGAAAATGAAAGAATTTCCATTTAGCGAACAATTTCTGTCAAGGAATCTAATAATGCAGGGCTGGGAAGGTGATTCTCACCCACTCACCTGGATGAATATGTTCAGTGTGGTTTTTGTTGTGATCTGTTCAATGTATGTCTTTTATCTTTTTTTTTTTTTCCCTAGAATTGCTATAGCAAGTTCAAGATGGCTACAGTGTGAAATCAGGTAGAATTATTCACAGACGTGTGAGGGGATTTCTTTATCTTTTCAATATGGGCATGGAACCCAGGGCCTTGCACATGCTAGGCAAGCACCCACTGACCTAGAGCCCAGCCCCAACAAAGGACTTTTTGTTTATTTATTTATTTTTTTTTTTTTGAAGGGAGGGTACCAGGAACTGAACTCAGAGGCCCTCAAACACTGGGTCACATCCCAGCCCTATTTTGCATTTTATTTAGAAACAGGGTCTCCCTGAGTTGCTTAGTGCCTCGCTTTTGCTGAGGCTGGCTTTGAACTTGTGATCCTCCTGCCTCAGCCTCCCGAGCTGCTGGGATGACAGGTGTGCCCCACCGCACCCAGCCAGAGGAACATTTTATAGGAACATTTTTGCCACTAATTCTGTGGTGTCTTAAATAAAATCTGATAATGGGGTATGGTCACATGCTTTTTCTCTGAAGGAAACATGATTATTTCCTGTCGTTCTGATACTCATTGTCTTACTAGAGCATTTACAAAATTTGTGCATCGCCTTTGCTTGGGGCCTGCCGGGGCTCTCTGAGCTCTCAGCATCTGTGAAGTGAATACGGGTAGGAATCACCTCCTCTGAGGAGCTCGTCTGGTCTGCACTGGACAGAGAATGATTACTGGTGCTGATCTGGCCCGGAGAGATGAGTCCCGTGAAGATGGTCCTTCTAGATGATTCTTCTATGTAGGAGATACGGCAGAAACGAGAGAGAAAATGTATATGATGATATCAGGGCGAAATCATGAGCATTGTTAATGAAAAAGCAGAGTTTTCTTCCCTTGGATGAGGATATCACGGGGGGCAAGGGCATTGGAACCACCATTCAGAAGGTTCTAGAAACCTACTCCAACTTTTTTTTTTTTTTTGGTACCGAGCGAGGATTGAACTCAGGGGCACTCGACCACTGGGCCACATCCCCAGCCCTATTTTTTTTTTTTTTTTTTTTTTGTATTTTATTTAGAGACAGGGTCTCACTGAGTTGCTCAGTGCCTCGCCATGGCTGAGGCTGGCTTTGAACTCGCGATCCTCCTGCCTCAGCCTCCCAAGGGCTGGGATGACGGGCGTGCGCCACCGCGCCCGGCTCACTTCATCCAACTTTTGTTCCATGTTCTCTGTAAAAGGAGCAAGAGCTCTGCAGGGTGGTAGGAGTGGAGGGGCCGTCCGTGGCCTCTGACAGAGGCTCGATCGCGGCCCCGGCCTCACCTTGCGTTTTGCTGATGGGACTCCAGGGGGCAGGTGAATGACCCGTCCGCACACCACCCTCGCCGCGAATGCCACCCACCGCGCGTTCGGAATCTGCCCCCCTCCCCGGTGGTCATCGTCAGACTCCACTGATCAGGACACCGTTGAGGACGGTTCGCATGGGAGCAGCTCCAACCCGCTCTGGATGGTTCCAGAGGAAACGGGCCTTCCCGAGAAGGTGCAGGAGGAGTCCCACGGAGGACGCCGCGGAGATCCGGAGCGACTCGGAGGACAGCCGCCGACCTACGGGAGAGGTCTAGGCGCCCCTGAAGCCGTGTCCTCGGAATCCGAGTCCCAGAAGAGCGTCTGGTGGGCAGAGTTTGCATGCTGCCCCGGGGCATTGTGACCGTGCCCCTAGGGCAGAGGAGATGCCACCCGATGAAAACCAGGAAAGGCCGCGTCCACTGTAGGAATGAGGACACCTGTCAGTGAAGGAGCAGGCCACCCACGCCAGCCCGTGCTGCAGGGACGAAGCCACGCATGATTTTTGTGCGCTGATAGGCACGCAGGCGATGCGGCAGGACATTCTCTCCACCACGTGAGGCCTGGGACCGGCCCGTCCTCAATGCTTAGCCAGACGTGGGGAGGTTTTCCCGCCTGTCTTCAGAGGCTGCGGCGACCTGGTTTCCCCCGGTGCCCTTGGGATGCTCTTTACTAAGGCGGGAGCATTAGGAGGAGATTCACCTCCAGGTGGAGAATGTTCCAGAGCATCATTTGGGTGCGCTCCCTCCGGGGGGAACGATATTCGTGAGTAAAGGAAGGTGTGATTGATCTCACCCGGAGGCTGAGCACGGAGCGTGTGTGTGTGTGTGTGTGTGTGTGTGTGTGTGTGTGCATACTTAGACTTTTCTTCCTGTGCTTATATTGGAAGAATGGTGAAGGACAAAAAAAAAAAAAAAAAAAAAAAAAAAAAAAAGTGTTTTCCAGTGCAAATTGACTATTTTAGTATAAAATAGAGTCACTAGGGATGTCTTGGGCCATTTTTTCCCATACATATCAATTTCCTGTCTACCTTCACAAAAAAAAGTTTTTTTTTTTGAAAAAAGGATGTGTGTGTATGAAACAACACAGTCTATCTCAATAGATCCTGTATTATTTCCGTCTGCTTTTTCATTGCTGTGACCAAAAAGCCTGATAAGAATAATTAGAGGAGTCGGGTGTGGTGGCGCACACCTGTCATCCCAGCACTTGGGAGGCTGAGGCAGGAGGATCCTGAGTTCAAAGCCAGCCTTAGCCATGGTGAGGCGCTAAGCAACTCAGTGAGACCCTGTCTCTAATCAAATACAAAAATAAAAGGCCTGGGGATGGGGCCCAGTGGTTCGAGTGCCCCTGAGTTCCATCCCCGGTACCAAAAAAAATAAAAAAATAAAATAATTAGAGGAAGAACATTTTATTTGGGGGAGCTTGGTTTCAGAGGTCTCAGTCCATAAATGGCCGACGGTTCCCCTGGGGCTGAGGTGAGGCAGAAGGTCATGGTGGAAGGCTGTGGAGGAGGAACGCAGCTCAGGACATGGCGCTTAGGAAGCAAAGAGAGAGCTCTGCTCACCAGGGACAAAATATAGACCCAAGGGCACACCCCAGTGACAGCTCCTCCAGCCACACCCGCAGTCCCCACCCAGTGAACCCCTGTCACCCACGGGGTGAATGCGCCGATTAGGTTAAGGCTCTCGTGACCCCATCATTTCACCTCTGAACTTTCTTGCATTGTCTCACAGGTGAGATTTTGGGGGAACACCTCATCTCTAAACCATAGTGGGCATCTATCTCTCGACCCGTGTCGACACATCTACGTATCTGTACACACAACACACTCAATGTTACAACAGATTTCAATGTTTGAATATTGAGACCACATTTCAATATCAAAATAAAATTTCACCATGTTAACATAGAATTCCAAGGGTGTTTGTCTGTAGTATCTTGGCCAATTATCATGACACTATAACAATTCCTATTATCTGTTTTTTTTTTTTTGTTTTTTTTTTTTTTTGGTAGCAGGGATTGAACTCAGGGGCACTTGACCACTGAGCCACATCCCCAGCCCTTTTTTTGTATTTTATTTAGAGACAGGGTCTCATGGAGTTGCTAAGTGCCTTGCCGTGGCTGAGGCTGGCTTGGAACTGGCGATCCTCCTGCCTCAGCCTCCAATTTCCATTATCTTGATCACACAGATGAAGAACTCAAGGTACAGAGAGAAGTTTAGTGAAATGTTTGAGATCATCCCATATAGATCTCTTTCTTAACACCAGGCTGTTTATGGGATGGTTTTCTTCATTGAATGAAGCCCCCCACCCTAGAGTAGGAATTCACACTTCACACTTAAATGCACACTTACAGCACGTCTGTCTAACATGAATACCCGCTCCATAGCTCACGTTGAATTAATGATTAATGATCGCATAGATATGTTCAGGATGACCATGTTGCGAGATCAAACTACACATTGCAATTTTATGCACTGCTGAAGATAATTTACTTACGTGGAATGGAAAAACCACCTGAAAGTTCCTAATTTGCCTTTTCACTTTTGTACTCGTCAGCTCAGTTGGTTTTTTACAACGAATGCATTCGGCTGGAGGGCATGATCATTCCTGTTTCTCTAACTTAAAATCTGAAAGAAAGAAAAAAAGTAATTTACCAATTGTGACGTACTTGTGACAGTTCTTAATTATAAACGCCTTGCTATGCAACAGGGAAATCTTTAGTAGATTCTAGTATCGGGAAATTCACAAGTTTTACAAGAGGCATCATTAGCACAGGGTCACAAAACTAGAAACTAAAAATAAAGAAGAAGGCATGAATATGTCGGTGAACTTAAACATCGAATGAAAAGGGAGAACGGAAAATGGGCGGTAATAGCAGTATATCAACACGAACAGAAAAAAAATGCAAAAGCAGTTGGAAGAAGAACAATATCATAGCTTTAAATGTGTTCGTTAGACAAAGGAAAACATATTGAAAAATAAGGTTTGCGGGAAAAAATAAAAACTCTAAAAATGGAAGAATAAATATAAACAGAGCCGAATGGGGGGAACTTGAATCTGGGAAATCTTCCTGTCATTAAGAGACGAGAGAGAGAGAGAGAGAGAGAGAGAGAGAGAGAGAGAGAGAGAGAGAGCTGAGTACATTTTTCAATTCAATTTGAAGCTGATCTGTAACGGACTCCCTCTCCTATGCTGGTTCTTGGAGACCCCTTTAAAGTAAATGATGATGAGACGTAAAATAATAGAGACAGAAAATGGGATAACACTCGAAAAGTAAAATCAATTTTAAAACCACAACAGAAGTGACCTCTGATGGGTTAAGAAGGAGAGGTCGCTGGGCGCGGTGGGGCACGCCTGTAATCCCAGTGGCCGGGGAGGCTGAGGCAGGAGGATCACGGGTTCAAAGCCAGCCTCAGCAAAAGTGAGGCTGCTGAGCAACTCAGTGAGACCCTGTCTCTAATAAAATACAAAAAAAAAGGGCTGGGGATTTGGCCCAGTCAGTGGTCAAGTGCCCCTAAGTTCAATCCCCGGTACTAAAAAAAAAAAAAAACAACAGAAAAATTGATTGTCCAGTGAAGTTTGAAAAATGGGCATCCTTTACCAGAGAGCTTCCTCGGGTACAGGCCAGTGCGGTGCTTCTCTTTAACGAGCACCACCAGAATCGCTGAAGGACTTGTTAAAACGCAGGTGACTGTCCTGGTTCCCACCTCCTTTGAATCTGAAGATAAGGGTGAGACCTAAAATTGGCATTTCTGATTTCCCTGGCGCTGCAATCTGAAAAGCACCTTCAGAGTGCACTGTGGTTTGGCTCTTCTGTCCCCTACAGGGGCCCATGTGAAAGACTTGGTCACTGGCCCATGACACAGTGAGGAGGTGCTGAAACTCTTAGGATAGGGCCTCGTGGAAGGGAGTTAGGTCATTGCGGGTGTACCCCTGAGGGTGACATTGGGACCCCTGACTCTTCTTCTCTCTTTCTCTGCTTCCCCAAGGCCCAGGGTGAGCAGATTCTCTGGGCTGCATTTCTGCCAGGATGTACTGGGCTGCCCCAGACACAAAGCAGCCAGGCCCAGTGACCATGCACTGGAACCTTTGAAACCGTGAGCCAAAATAAACCTTTCCTCCTTTACGTTGATTTATGTCGGGCAATGTGTCACAGCAATAGAAATCTAATGGAATGACCAAGCTACATGATGAGAGTTTTCTCCTTGGAGCTCCCTAATCAGCAACCCATGGGCAGAGAGCCAGGTCTCTTACTATTCACATAGTGTCTGATTTTTTTATTCCTTTATTTTAGAGGTGAGCATTATACACTTGTAGAAAAATCATGAACAGCTAGTCCCCTGTTTGGACCTTAGATTGTGTAAGGGTATGTGCCCAAATTATTAAAGTATAGATTTAGAGATGGACCATCAGGTAGACTTTTAAAATGCATTCCTGAGTTCACATTTTTATTTTATTTTATTTTATTTTATTTTATTTTATTTTATTTTATTTTATATTTATTAGTACCAGGGATTGAACTCAGGGGCACTCGACCACTGGGCCACATCCCCAGCCCTTTTTTTGTATTTTATTAGAGACAGGGTCTCACTGAGTTGCTAAGGGCCTCGCCATTGCTGAGGCTGGCTTTGAACCCATGATCCTCCTGCCTCAGCCTCCCAAGTGCTGGGATGACAGGCGTGTGTCACCGTGCCCGGCCAGAAGTGAGACATTTTAATATAGCACACTAGGAAAATGACTGTAGAGTTCCATTTTTAAGATGTGCTTCCTATTCCTATCCCCTTAGACATCATTCCCCTAAAGTCCATGTACAAAGACACAATTGTTGTGAAAATACTTTATGTAAAATCAGTGACTTGAAAAATCGTGCTCTTTCTGTGTAATGGGAAATGAATTGCACTCTGCAAGCATGTATGATGAATTAGAATTAAAAAAAAAAAAAAAAAAAGATGTGCTTCCTAGAATAGAAGAAACCCCAGGGACTTAGGGCGTAACACAGGTACATCTCTTTTCTGTTAGTGTGTTCTTTGTTTTGTAGCTACCCCCCACTCGCAGTGAAACCTGCTTAGCGTCCATGCACTGGGACAATACCCCACTGTCATTTTGGAGTTGACATCAGTATGATTATGATCCAGCCGCAAGGGGCTTGCAGTATAAGTCAGCTGGTAGAGACGGTGGTGTCAACTCTAGGGATGATTGCTATTTGATGATCAATTGCCCCTTGCAGCTTGCTTTTCTGACTGAAGGACAGGCCCCCTGTGTCATTGCATGAGACCGTGGGGTAACAGCCCTGAGGCCAGGTGGAGCAGAGATCTCACTGCAAATGAAGATACAACAACCACCACCAAGCGCAGCCTCTTTGCTGCTCGGGTGACCACAGGTATGCGGTGGTTTGATTTCACCTGGCCCAGCAAAATGTCACCGAGGTCATCTAGGTGAGAAGGCTGTGGGTAGGCACGGACAAGTCTCTTTTTAACTTTTCTGCATATTGTAACATCTTCGCAACAAAAGGATGGGGGGAAAGGGCTAAAAGATCAAATTCACTCCAGAGTTCAACTTCTAGATGAAAACACTAGTTCTCTTGGTACGACCTTGAGCAAGTCAGTCCCTGTAATCCTCCGTGCCTCCGTCTCCTCACCCACTGGACTGTCCCTGTAATCCTCCGTGCCTCCGTCTCCTCACCCACTGGACTGTCCCTGTAATCCTCCGTGCCTCCGTCTCCTCACCCACTGGACTGGAATGGAATTGAAGCGAATCAGTATCACCAAAGTGCGCCCAAGAGTCACCCGCGTGGAGAAGCCCGGGGGGTGCCCGTGTGCCCGATGATAAGATGGAAGCCCACCTAGTGTTTGGTGAGCATTCTCGTTTTTACTCCAAATGGTAGACAAATCAGATTCCAAGAGTCTTTCAGCATTATTTAATTCGATGCTCATAGCTCCAAAGTGGCCGTTCAGACAGGTGCGTACGAATTCTCCGCTAGTTAATAGCAGAGCCAGATCTATACACTGAATTTTCTCTTTTTCAAAAAAAAAATTCTAATGTTATGCATGACAGTAGAATGCATTTTGACACATCGTACATAAACGGAGTGTGACTTCTCATTCATCTGATTGGACAGGACGTGGAGTTACACGGGTCATGTGATCATATATGCACATAGGGTGATAATGTCAGATTCATTCTATTATCATCCCTAGCCCCATGTTCCCTCCCTCCCTTCACTCCCCTCTGACTAGTCTCAAATACCCCTCTTCTCCCTGCTCCTATTGTGAATTAGCACCATCTGCATGTCAGAGAAAACATTCGGCCTTTGATTCTTTGGGATTGGTTTCTTGGGCTTAGCCTAATATTTCCATTTCCATCTATTTACTGGCAAATGCCATAATTCATTCTTCTTTAAGGCTGAGTAATATTCCATTGTGTAGCTATACACAGTTTCTTTATCCATTCATCTGTTGAAGGGCACTTAGGTTGGTTCTATAATTTAGCTATTGTGAGTTGAGCTGCTATAAACATTGTGTCACTATAGTGTGCTGATTTTAAGTCCTTTGGGTATAAACCAAGGAGTGGGATAGCTGGGTCAAATGGTGGTTCCATTCCCAGTTTTCTGAGGAATCTCCATGCTGCTTTCCAGAGTGGTTGCACCATTTTGCAGTCCCACCAGCAATGTGTGAGTGTGCCTTTTTCCCCACATCCTTGCCAACATTTATTGTTGCTTGTATTCTTGATGATTGCCATTCTGACTAGAGTGTGGTATACACTGAATTTTCTAATTAAAAATCCCTATTATTACTTATATGCAAGAATTCTCCTTTGGATATGACCTGGAAGAAAATTAGTAGTTTTTCTTTGTTGTTATGCCTTTTCTGCATAACTTAATTAATCAACATTGTTTCGTGCTCTTCCATAAATTAAAATGTTTGAATTTTTACAAATGTGACCAAATTTCATGAGCTCAAACTGATGCAAGTATCGTTCTCAGCTATAATTCCGGTTAATGAGTGGTATTATCTCAATTTTACTTCCTATACAGTCATTTTAAGATATAATAGAAATTTTTTAAAAAAGGAAACCTGTTTTATATAGTGTTTCTCCATTTTCCTCTTGGTTCTTTTGGGTGCTGAGAAAACAAATATTTGAATTTAACGACTTGCCTTTAGGCTTGGAAGCGATCAAATTCATTGTCCCCAATGTTGTCTCATATGGTAGTTCAAAGTTGCAATGAATTAATTTCATAGTTCCCATTTTCTTGGAAATGAAAATGACATGAACTTGAAATATACAGAGATTCTGATCTTTTCACGATACACCTTAAAAATGATAAGGATGGTAAAGTCTCTGCCTTTTCTAATGATGTATTGGCATTTTTAAAAAGGAAATGGGGTTTTCAACAAAAGGTTTATCCTCTACATGCAAACTCTTCATAAAGGTAACTCATATTGCTTACAAGAAGTAGTTATAAATAGCAACCCATATTGCTCCAAAGAAATGGTTATAATTATTGAGTGGGGTAGTTAAGAAGGAATCCCACCAGGGGCCTGCCCATTCTTGGAAGGAAGACATTGTCCTGATTTTGGAGAATTAGTTTATTTCCAGCTGCTAGGCTGAATCTCTGGCAGATGAGCAGTCACTTTCAGTGACAAAACTGTGAAGTTTTAATAAAGGAACCTACTGGTACGGGCCTGAGGCTCTGGCTCTGTGATTTAAAGTCCCACCCCATGAATATTCAAAAGCTTAAATCTGGGCACTTCAATCTGCACCTTTCAGAAAGAGTCTCTTTCCTCCTATGAAGACAGCACAAATATGCATACATACATACACACACACACCTCAGAAGAAAAATGATATTCTATTTCCTAGTTTGAACATATTACTATGCTATAATAAAGTAAATGAATGAAGTTTTCATGTTGGATGGGTGAATGGATGGATGGGTGGATGGATGGATGGATGGATGGATGGATGGATGGATGAATGGGTGGATGGATGGGTGGGTGGATGGATGGATGGATGGGTGGGTGGATGGATGGATGAATGGGTGGGTGGGTGGATGGATGGATGGATAGATGGGTGGATGGATGAATGAGTGGATGGATGGATGGGTGGATGGATAGATGGATGGGTGGATGAATGAATGGGTGGATGAATGAATGGGTGGGTAGATGGATGGATGGGTGGATGGATGGATGGATGGATGGATAGATGGATGGGTGGATGAATGAATGGGTGGATAGATGGATGGATGGATGGATGGATGGATGGATGGATGGATAGATGGATGAATAAATGAGTGGATGGATGGATGGGTGGATGGATGGATGGATGGGTAGATGGATAGATGGATGGGTGGATGAATGAATGGGTGGGTAGATGGATGGATGGATGGGTGGATGGATGGATGGATGGATGAGTGGATAGATGGATGAGTGGATGAATAAATGGGTGGATGGATAGATGGATGGATGGATGGATGGATGGATGGATGGATGGATGGATGGATAGATGGATGGGTGGATGAATGAATGGGTGGGTAGATGGGTGGATGGATGGATGGATGGATGGATGGATGGATGGATGAATGAATGGGTGGATGGATAGATGGGTGGATGGATAGATGGATGGGTGGATGGATGGATGGATGGATGGATGGATGGACAGGTATATGGATGGATGATGGATGGGTGGATGGATGGATGGGTGGATGGATAGATCTATCTCAAAGAAACTCTTCATTCCCTTGTCAAATGTTCTCACAGGATAACTTAAATGTAAACCCAATCATTTATGGGTGGCTTCCTACTTGACATTGAGATGTAGAGCTAAGATTCACATTTTAATGGCTGTTTCTACTTGCTTTAGAACAAAAAGTAGCACATCTCTTGGGTAAAACCCCCAGACCACCCTCCCCACCTCCTAATGATTCTTACTTAGACCACAGAGGTTGAGTTTTAAGACAGAGCATCATAGATACAGCTTTAATGTTTGATGACAAAACAGTAAAGAATGCATATTGCATTTATAACAAGTGCAAAGAAAATTGTATTGGTAAAGCTAACCATTCCTTTTAGAATAAGGAATTCGTCCAAAGTTCTGTTTTCCTTTTAGATCATGAAAGGGACCCAAATTTACAGACCTCGTAGGTGTGATTCTCAACCTTGGCTGCGCGTTAGAATCATCTGGGGGACTTTAAAAGACACAGATGTGTGGCTCTTGCTTGTGGTTTATAGTATGATTTGCTTGATAAGGGTAGAACCTGTGTACCAGGGACTTTGAAGCTACAACAATCTTATGGAGTTCACCTAAGACCAAAGACTTGTACTAAATTTCCAGACCAGCCCTCTTTCCAATTCTGTAAAGTGAACAGTTTCACTTGTTGAAAAAGATTTTTTCAATATTAATTAATTATTGCCCAATGCATGATCCCCCAATTATTCCTATGGCAAAAGCCTACCTTGTTGATAATTATATCACAGTCTAGATAGGGTGACCTCTTTTGTGGACAAGTCATTGTTAAAGTAAATCACTAGTAATGGCTATAATATTTGGCCCATGTTATAATTAGGACCACAGTTCATTAACACAAAATGCGCTATCCAGTCAAAAACACCTGGTAAGTGCTGGGGATGGTGGCGCATGCCTGTAATTTCAGTGGCTCAGGAGGCTGAGGCAGGAGGATTGTGAGTTCGAAGCCAGCCTCAGCAAAAGTGAGGCACTAAGCGACTCAGTGAAACCCTGTATCTCATTAAAATACAGAATAGAGCTGGGGATGTGGCTCAGTGGTCAAGTGTCCCTGAGTTCAATCCCCAGTACCCCCCGCTCCCCCCCAAAAAAGACCTAGTAAGTGTTTCAAGATGTCACAATCACATACTTTACACATGAGGAATTCTGGCTGTGCAGTGTGTGAGCATGATTCTGATTGGAGGATTTCTGTAGTTGTGCAAAACTCAAAAAAACTCCAAATAATACATTATTTAAAGGCTTCCCTCCTGGAGGGGATGTGGGTAAAACAGTTTACAGAATGTTCATCTTGGCCAGACGCACGTAGTAATTGGAAAGGAAGAAAGAAAAACCAGTCAGGAATAATTTTAATTGTATATTGTTTTGGCAGTTTTATTCTGGCTTTTGTTGTATTTTAATAGTGACAGCTGGCACCCAGGATTTCTTGTCTCTGTAACTAGTGCAATTTCCTTTTTTTTTTCTCAAAGCTCTGTGTAGTTGTAACCTGGTCTTTTGTTTTCCTGCTTTGACGGAGGAAATTAATTTTTTTTTCTGTCACCAGACGGATAAAAGACAAATGCTAAAAGGTGTCAATTGCGTACATTTTTTTATAAGATGGAGAAAGCGACGCATTTTGTGGTCTGCCTTCAACTAATTTCAGATATGATTTTATTTTTCTGACCACCCATGGACTTGTCTGAAATTAATTAAATGCTCCATTTCTTTTATCTAATTGAGACCTTTTTTTTTTTTTTTTTTTTTTTTTTTTTTTTTTTGCTGCTGATGAATCATTTCCTCAGGTTGGTGACAAAGGGAAGTGCTTTGTGAGTGTTTACTTCCATGAACAGTTTTCTTTTTACCTTTTTCTTGTGGCACAGGCTTTTGAGATGCTCAGCCAGGAGGTGGTCCTTCCTGAAGGCCAGTCTCTTCTTCTTCTTTTTTTTTTTTTTTTTTTTTTTTTTTTTTTTGTGTGTGTGTGTGTGTACATGAAAATGTACTTGACCCTAAGCTTCAAAGCACACAATTCAGCTTCTCCCCAGCAGGTACAAACTTGCATTAAATCAATAAAATGGCAGGATGGGCAACCTGTGGGGTGGGAATTGGATTCTGGTGAGGGTCAGTCAGCCCACAGAAGAGATCCGATGTTTTCTGAATGGACTATGTGAAGCCCTGGCTCTTCAGACTGGCAGTTTCTGATGATTTCCTCAGCAGTGTCACACAGGGCAAGGCGGTGGCACACCAGGTTACCTGTAGGGATCAGGTACAGAAAAAAAGAGGTGGAACCAGCCAGGTGCATAATAACAGGAGGTGAGAGAAGCCAGCCAGGACTTTGGAGAGGGAGTAAGTAAGGGTTGCACCCAGTTCCTGCCTCAGGAAAGGCAGCTCAGAGCTGCAAGAGCTCCCGATGTTCTAGAAGAAGCTGTGAATCTGGATTTTTCTCTGACGTGCAGGAAAGTCATGCAAAAGATAGGAAAGCAAACAGCAGACTGGGGACTGGGGCTGTAGCTCGGTGGTAGAGCGCTCGCCTAGCATGTGTGAGGCACTGGGTTCGATCCTCAGCACCACAAATGAAATAAAGGCATGCTGTCCATCTACAGCTATAATAAAAAAAAAAAAATAAAATGAAAGAAATGCACTAGGTACCCAGGACCAGATTTAGCAAGAGACTTTAAACATATTATTTTCAAGACTCTCCAACTTGCCAGGGTGCGGTGGCGTACACCTGTCATCCCAGCAATTGGGAGGCTGAGGCAGGAGGATCGCAAGTTCAAAGCCAGTCTCAGCTATGGAGAGGCACTTAGCAACTCGGTGAGACCCTGTCTCTAATAAAATACAAAAAAGGGCTGGGGATGTGGCCCAGGGGTCGAGTGCCCTTGAGTTCAATCCCCAGTACCAAAAAAAAAAAAAAAAAAAAAAAAAAAGAAAGAAAGAAAGAAAAAGATTCTCCAACTTTTCTGTAAAAAGGAGGGAGGAAGAACAAACAGCCCATAGAATTGGTGGCAGTTTGGGATAATGGCAAGGTCCCTGGAAGGTGAGACAGGCATTTCCATCAGCACTGAACTGCAGGTTGGAAACACTGAGCACAGGGAAGGAATCAGCCCCCACCGCTGAGGACCTGGCCTCACCGCCCAGGTGCTCTCAGATCCGGAACTGAGCAATGCGCACTGTGAAATCACAACACCTGGTGCAACCTTCTAGAGACTACCAGTCCCAGGCCGCTCGGCACCAAGGGTCCAAAGACAACCAAAGATCATAAGTCACCTGCTCGCATCACTAGCGAGAGGCAGGTAGAGTCTCTCCCTCCATTGATTTCCTACAAACATATCGAAGCATAAGAACACGCCGCCGCCTTTTTCTCAACACTTCCTTCATCATAGGAAGAAGTTTTAATAATGTGATTATGGCAGAGTTTGACGGAGGGCCGCGGTTCATCTCCTCTGGCTGTTGATGACGGATGGACCATCATGCAACATTCACTGAATTACACCGCCATTAAAATGCAGTTTATGCAGGCTCTGCAGGAATATCATCAGTGCCAAAGTTTGATTGTGTTATTATATATAGCTGAACTGCAAAAAAAAAAAAAAAAAAGAGAGAGAGAGAGAGAGAGAGATGGGTGTATATCCTAAAAGTAGCTGTTAAGGAGGTGAAATTACATGTGACTTAAAAATTATTTTCGGTCGGGTGTGGTGGTGCACACCAGTAATCCCAGCACTTGGGAGGCTGAGGCAGGAGGATCGCGATTTCAAAGCCAGCCTTAGCAATGGTGAGGCACTTAGCAACTTGGTGAGACCCTGTCTCTAAATAAAATACAAAAAAAAAAAAAGGTCTGAGGATATGGCCCAGTGGTTGAATGCCCCTGAATTCAATCCCCAGTACAAAAAAATAAATAAATAAATAAAATAAAATTTATTTTTCTCTAATTTGTATAACAATTTAGAGGAAAATAATTTTAAAAGCTATATAACATATATATAGCTATATAACAATTTAGAGAAAAATATATAAAATATATATTCATATATAAAATATATTCTATATAAAGTGAAAGACCCACAGATCCCCAAATCCAAGAATCCAAACTCACACCACTGGATGCAAAAGCAAGAGGGTCTTTATTCTTACACAGGCGCCTGCGGGTGGTCAGCAGCATCAGCTAACTGAGCACACCGGGCTCTGGGTTACAAGCCTTTTTATAGGGTGCAAGGGGTTACATAAGCAGGTACATAGTAACAAGCATTTCATTGGCTAATTTAAATCAAGCTCGGGGGTCTACCTAGGGTCATAGCTGTTGGTTCCTCTTGATTTCTCCGAAAAACCACAAACGTTAGACTCACCCTTATTTCTGCACTCTGGTAACTTTAACAGTTTGTTCTTAAGATTCATTTTCTCTATTTTGGTTCCTTGTTCTCCTTTAGGGTGTCAAGTGACTGTTATTAAATCATGGCTAAACTTGTTCTTGTCCTCACTCAGTTATTTGGTAATATGTGCCTTGGGGAACTTACAGGAATGGGGAACTTGTTAGAGCTGAGGCTGGGGTCTTTCAAAAGTATATTTATATATTCATATATAGATATATTTCTATATAATATATTCATATATAAATATATATTCATATATAAATATATATTCATATATAAATATATTCATATATTTATATATAGATATGAAATTTATATATTCACATATAAATATGAAATTTATATATATAAATTTTAATTAAAATGTATAGCCATCAGAATAAATTATTATTTTCACATCTACTGAAAGTTCCTCGATGTCCCAGTTGACATAGGATAATAAAGTTCTTTTGGACAAGATAGGGTAGAAAAGGTAGAATCTTGACCTCTCCCATTGCAAGGTTTGTAGTTCAGATTCCCTGAAAAGATAAAAACAGATTAACCAGAGAAAAGCACACAGACTCAGTCCACGTAGGTTCTATATGACATGGATGCCGTCAGAAATGAAGGCCCCGGGCTAGGGCGGGGGCTCCATGGTAGAGCGCTTGCCTAGCATGCGTGAGGCCCTGGGTCCGATCCTCAGCACCACGTACAAATGAACGCATTGTGTACAACTAAAGCAAATAAATAAATATTTAAAAAAAAAGAAAGGAAGGAAGTGATGAAATAGATAAGTGAACAAAGACCACACCCATGCATACTGTGCAGGGATTCTTGAGTTTACTTCCATTCTATAACGTACACAAATTGTCTTGGGGAAAGGAACTTGGCCTTTCTCCAAGTCTCGGGTTTTTGAGCTGTGAAACACCTTCTTCATCATTCAGTGTGACCGTGCATGCCATCAACTCAGCTGCAATCTAGTGGTCCTAGCCACCAGCACTCCTAATCAAAACAGGTGCCCACCCTTGGCCAGGCAGAGTGCTAGACTTCCACCTGATTGTCGTCTAGATTTCACAACAATCATATTAAAAAAAAAAAAAAAAAAAAAAAAAGGTCTTTCTAATAAGTATTATTCTACTACTCTTTATAAGGAAAGCGAGAGTCATGGACCTTGAGAAATTGTTCCAACATCTCATGGCTAGAAAAGGGAGCTGGGATGTCAACCCAGACATTTATGAGTTCAGAACTGTGTTCTATAGACCAATCAATGTGTAGCCTCAGGAAATGACGTGACCCTATAAACTAAGGGCCAAGTGGGGAAGTGTTGGGGCTGGAGATGTTTCTCCACTACTTTGACAGTCAGGGAATTGGCTGTTGTACCAAATCAGAACCTGGGAGTGAAAAAGGAAGATTAGGTCTTTTAACCTGCACCTGTGGAGAAGGGGTTAGCTGGGCAAAGCCAAGGAACCTTCAGTCCAAAGACAACACAAGTCAAACGAGTATTCAGCCCAGAGACAAAGCCGTCTTATATTCTCCATGTGGAAGGAAGCCGGAAAAACACCAAAAATGCGGGGTCTTGTATTCAATCCCCAGTGTTGGGGTTGGAGTGGAAAGAGACAAGGTGAAATGCTTAAGAACACAAAGAAAACTTGCAATGATCATATAATTGGGGAAATCTGTGACCTTTAATTTAAAACGTTTCTTAAGTTAAAAATCAGAATATTTGATTAAGATCTAGGAGACTTTAGAGGCATAAAAATCCCTAAATTTAAATATCTATAGCGTGATTTTTTTTTTTTTTTTTTGGAGGGGTGCCATTTTTTTTTTTCTCACCACTAAGAAACAAAGCTGACTCTCAATGCCATGTTTACTCTCTGCATGGTAAGAAAGCCCTACTCTAAAAGGCACATTGGATATTGGGCCTGTGTGTAGACCTCTTTACCCCAGGCCTTCAGGGGATACAGTTTAAAATTGTACCTCAGCCACATCACAAGATGTGAGGCCAACCTTTGGGGTCACTTATAGAAACCAAAACCTCCCATCTTCCTCCTTCAACACCAACAGCCTATTCTGTGATTAAGAGGGTTCACAAGCGAGGCGCGGTGGCGCACGCCTGTCATCCCAGCGGCTCGGGAGGCCGAGGCAGGAGGATCGCGAGTTCATATCGCTCAGCCAGCCTCAGCAATTTAGTGAGGCTCTAAGCAACTTTGCCAGACCCCTGTCTCTAAATGAAAAGTGGTCGGGATGTGGTTAACGACCCCTGGGTTCAATCCCCAGTACCCAACACGAAAGAGTGTTCACAAACCTTACAGAGAAACACAGGTTTTTATAAAGCCTTCTGCAACCTGTGGAGAAAGACAGTAGGTTCCAATCCAAAAACATAACCACCAAGAACCGAGTCCAGATCGATGCCATTATCAGCGAGGAACGAGCCCACGGGGGGGGTGACTTGTGACTCCATGCTACTCTACATGCCTGGACACGGGGCCCTCAGTCCTGGGGCTACCTCCAGTGAACAGAACGAGCTTCTCGTTTGTGTGTGTGGAACAGAGCGGGTGATGGCAGACAGAACGCTGTGAGTCCACCTGTGATCATGTTCTCTGACAACAGCGGGTTGTTTAGCCTCGAGGAAAAATCGCTTTACTTGTGAGCAATTTTGATCTGTTAAGTGTTCGTCGGGTCGGTTCAACAAAATGAATCGGACACAGTAAGACGGCATAAACAAATCAATTGTGAGACCCCTTACAGAGGAAATGTGGCTGTATCGTCACACGATGAGGACCTCGGAGGAAAAAGAATGGCTATATAAAGAATCCCATCCAGCCTGCTGCGGTGGCGCTCGCCTGCCATCCCAGCACTTGGGAGGCTGAGGCAGGAGGATCGCCAGTTCAAAGCCAGCCTCAGCCATGGTGAGGCACTTAGCAACTCAGTGAGACCCTGTCTCTAAGAAAATACAAAAAAAAAAAGGGCTGGGGATATGGCCCAGTGGTCGAGTGCCCCTGAGTTCAATCCCCGGTACCAAAAAAAAAAAAAAAAAAAAAAAAGAATCCCATCTGGCTGTCTGGTCCTTGGACTTTCGGACTTCTCTTAAGCATGGAACCTATTCTATTCCATGGTGTCACCTACACAAAACTCAGATTATCAATGTTTTATCTGCTTTTGTGTTATGGGATTTTTTTTTGGGGGGAGGGTGTCCTTTATACGTTCTGTGTAGAAAATTTAATAGTTCTGAATATATCTTCAAAGGAAAAGGAGGTCTATCAAATGGACCTTTAGCCTTGAGAATCTACACTGTGAATTTATTTTGAATCCATTTCAAAGATGACCTTGAAATGAGAGAACTAGACTACATAATTTTGTGCATCTGTCCTTTTATTTTCTCTTGGTGGAATTCAGTGAAGTGTCAAGGTGACCCTGGCCAGCAAGGGTCGGGCGAGGCGGGAGGGAGTTGTGTTTTTGTTGGATTCTATGTATGGCTCCCAGGATTTAGGAGAATTGGAAGCTCTTCTTTATTTCATTCGTTGGAAAACTGTTAACAGAACAATATTGGATTCCTTCAATGCCTCTGGAAAGCCTCTGTGGGTCCCTCTAGGTCTGGGTCTTTGGGTGGTAACTCTTGGACAGCTTTCTCTTCTGCTAAGTGACCTCTGTAGAGTCTCTGCTGTCTTTGGTATCAGATTCTTTCTCTGTGTTCCTTGCTATTCTTATATTTTTTTTTTTTTTTTTTTGTATTTGGGCTTGTATTCCTTTTCATATGAGAGATGCTGAACTGTCTATATCTTTTCCACTTTCCTTTGAGTTTGATTTGTGAGTGAAGCCATGATTCTGTTTTCTGATGGATTCCTCTTTATTTTCCTCCTTTCTTTTTCTGATGGTGGTTCTTGATGTACACACTTAATACCTTTATTCAGTTCCGTTGAGTCTTGAAGGTTCCCCTGAGCATCACTTTGTTGCATCATATAAATTGGGTGTGATTTTCTTTTGCCATTTTGAAATTATTGCGGTTTTTATTCTAATTTCCTCTTTGATCTTTGATTATTTTAAATTTCCAAGTGGGTCTTATTTCCAGTTTCTAATTATTCTAGCCTTCCCCGGTAGAAATTTACTACGTTTGTTTTTCTAATAAGGTTAGTCACGATGATGGCTAGGTACACATATGGAAAGGTGTTAATTTTTTTTTTTTTTTTTTTTTTTTTTTTACTGGGGATTGAACTTAGAGGCACTCGACCACTGGGCCACATCCCCAGCCCTTTTTTGTATTTTCTTAGAGACAGGGTCTCACTGAGTTGCTAAGTGCCTCGCCATGGCTGAGGCTGGCTTTGAACTTGCGATCCTCCTGCCTTAGCCTCCCAAGTGCTGGGATGACAGGCGTGCACCACCCACACCCGGCTGGGAAAGGTGTTAATTTCTCTGTACAGGATATAAAGGTGTGCATGTGTAACCAAGCAGGTATTGCCTAGAATCATATTATTTAGGAATCCTATGTGCTTTATTATTTTTCCCATTTGAACTCTACAAAATAAAATGCATATTAATAATATCTAATCACAAATCATTTGAGTAAATTTCTCATGTAGTTCCTCTTCTGTTTACTTTGTGAGCGTTGCTGTGTTATTGTTACGTTAATAACTATTAGGTATCTTTTTGGATTGGATACTTTATCATCATAAAGACACCCCCCCCCATTGGCTTTTGCCTTACCTAATACTATCAATAACGAGACGTGGTTGTGCACATTTGTAATCACAGTGGCTTGAGAGGCTCAGACAGGAGGATTCCAAGCTCAAGGCCAGCCTCAGCAATATAGCGAGGCCCTGAGCAATTTAGCAAGACCCTGTCTCAAAATAAAATAAAAATGGCTGGGGATGTGGCTCAGTGGTAGAGGGCTTGCCTAGCACAGGTGAGGCCCTGGGTTCAATCCTCAGCACCCCATAATAAATATAAATAAATAAAATAAAGGTAAAATTCTTCAAACACACAAAAGGAAAACCTAACACTGTAATAGTGAACACTAACTTGTTCATGGCGTTTACCTCTGTAGAGTATACATTTGTCCATCCCGTTGTTTAGAACAGTTTGCAACTTTTTTATTTATGAATCGAGTGAGCTTTTATTTGTAACTTGCAGATGGGGAGTGGTGTACCAGGGGTTGCACTCAGGGACACTCAACCACTGGGCCACACCCCAGCCCTATTTTCGTATTTTATTTAGAGACAGGGTCTCACTGAATTGTTTAGCACCTCGCTTTTGCTGAGGCTGGCTTTGAACTTGCGATCCTCCTGCCTCAGCCTCCCGAGCCACTGGGATTGCAGGCCTGCACCATCAAGCTGGGCTTTCCTTTATAATTTAATCCAAGGTTTTTTTTTTTTTTCTCTCTTCCTACTACTTTCATATTTCATTCATATAAACTACTTTTTAATTGTCAATTTTTGATATGCCTCCCATTTTTGTTGTTTTTAAAAGGCATTTCACATACAGTTTGTGATTATTTTATTTGGTGAATGTATTTCTTCTGACCATGTAGAAACCCTTTATCTTTGGAGCAACTCGTTTTCTTTAGTATGATAGTGCTGTATAATAAAATGAATCATTCGCTGCTGACCCTAGTGGTTTTTAAGATGATTAATATAGCTCTGCTTCTTAATTCCTCCTCCCATCTCCTCCAGCGCCTTATTTGAACCTGTTATATGATTGTACGTTGTTTTCTACTCCGTAACCTTCAGTGCCCACATCTTAGCTTCATACAATCATTTGCACAGAAAATACGAGGAACTTGATACACGGAGACTCCCTTTCCCCTTCTCTTGCCAACTTTGGGGTGACGGTAGGATCTTCATTGTCAGATTTTACTTCTGTTGCGTATGATTGATTTCCCATCCCTTGTAGCTCTAGCTCTCCGGTGGTGAGGATTCAGTGTTCTGTAGCTCTTGTGAAATAATTTCTATGATCTGCCTGCTGATCATCTTTTTCTGGTCTCATTAAAAAAAAACGCCTCTGAAGCCGGGCGTGGTAACGCACGCCTGTCATCCCAGCACTTGGGAGGCTGAGGCAGGAGGATCGCGAGTTCAAAGCCAGCCTCAGCCATGGCGAGGCCCTTAGCAACTCAGTGAGACCCTGTCTCTAATAAAAAATATATGAAAGGGCTGGGGATGTGGCCCAGGGGTCGAGTGCCCCTGAGTTCAATCCCTGGTACCAAAATGAAAAGAAGAAAAAGAAGAAGAGGAGGAGGAGGAGGAGGAAGAGGAGGAGGAGGAGGAGGAGGAGGAGGAGCCTCTGAGAGGCTGGTTCCCTAAGTTATGCGTGCTTGGAAGTGTCTGCGTGTTGTCTTGTTATGCGCATGACAGTTTGCTTGGGTGTAAAATTCTGTGATCACACTTTTTCCCCCTTTAGTTTCTAAACTCCTCCAGCCTCTAGCGTTAAATATCACTGTAGAAAAGTCTCAGGAACATCTATTTTTTTTCATAAATGATTTAATTCAATATTCAAAAACTTTAAAAAAAATATATACTTATGAGCCAGTGACTGTAGTCATTGCTTCTCTGGTTTTGTTGTTTTGTTCTGGTTGTTATTGAGGCTCACCAGATCTTTTCACCCTCATCTTTCATTTATGACTATGTTTTCTTTTCTTTTTTTAACTTCCTGAAACTATTTGTTGAATTTGATTCCAGTATGATTTTTAAAAAATCCTTTCTCAAAGGGAGTCATAAGAGAAATGTCCATTGTATTAAAACATTGCAGTTTTATAAGCACATCTAAAAATATAAGGTGTCAGTAAAGGCGGTGCCATTTCAAAAGGTTGTTATTGCTTCTTTGTCCCCAAGTAGCTGCCATTGCTCAGTAGATCATTATGTAATCCATTTCCATTTCCCATTGAAAATAAAGTGAAGCATGGGTTGGGCAATGTTCTAATGTTAGGTGATTCCTTGACTTCATTGACCTTCATGGATAGAGAAGTATCTAAGCACAAGCATATGATGACATCATTACAAGCATTTGAAATGGCTCTGGTGGCATTTTTGGTAAATTGCAGAAGCCAATGATTTGTCTTGTCTTGGGTAGATGGATAAAACTGCAGGCCTCGATGAGGGTCGGCCTCGGTTGAAGAGTGCATGAGACAGGCACAATTCCTTGCCTTGGTGATGATTCTGAGATAAATGTTAGTGATGTCCTAAGAATAATCCTCCCCTCTGCAATCTGAGTTTGGATGCCACCGTCCCTTGTAGGTTATAAAACCATGTAACTATCCCGTTGCCTGTTGGCTGCAGGATGTCCGTATTCCAGAAGCACCTCCCCAGGAAGCAAATACCAGTCGCCAATCATCAGCGCTTTAAGGTCCCCGTGAAGCCACGTGAGGCTACAGGAGATCTTCATGCCTGTGGGTGCCCTGTATCCAAAGTCACAGCAACAAGAAGATGCACTAAGGGGGCTGGGGACAGAGCTCAGTTAGTAGAGTGCTTGCCCAGCATGCACAAGGCTCTGGGTTCAATCCCCAGCACCACCAAAATAAATAAGTAAATAAATAAACAAAGAAGATGCACTAAAGCTAGCTCCCGTTATGACACCAGCCTCACGACGCTGAAGCCTGATTATTTTTCTTAAATTGTGTCTTTGAATTAAATGGTGTGTGTCAGTAGTACAGTAAGCCTCCATAAAGATAACAGCCGGCCACACGAAACCATGAGATACCACTAACTAGAACATTTCCTGACTAGACCTGTTCAACTCTTCCTGAGTTTCCGTTTCCTTTATCTCATTTTTTTCCATTCCATTTTTCTTACTACTGTATTGTTAACAATGTATTTTTTTCTTTGTAGGGTTTTGAATTTGTTTTTAATGTGTTCAGTTTTTCTACTTCTTGGTGTTTTGCCATCTGGTGTTATAGCGTATTTCCCTGAGCTCTTGTATCTCTGCATTGGGTTTATGCTTTATAAGTGTATTGATCTATTAAAATATGTAATATATGATAACATATTTGATCACATTTTATCTGCTCTATGGCATCATATTTTTGGTATGAGCAATTTTTTTTATGTTATTTTCTTTTGCTCTTCCATTCCTCCATTTTTATTGTTGCTGTTTTGTTTTGTTTTGGGTACTGGGGATTGAACTCAGGGGCACTCAACCACTGAGCCACATCCTGAGCCCTGTTTTGTATTTTATTTAGAGACAGGTCCTCACTAAGTTGCTTAGTGCCTCACTTTTTGGTGAGGCTGGCTTTGAACTCGCAATCCTCCTGCCTCAGCCTCCGGAGCCGCTGGGATTACAGGAGTGTGCCGCTACGCCCGGCTTCCTTTGCTCGTTTTTTTTCTGTTTTAATCCATTCAATATATTCTGTGCTTGTTTTCTCCTTTTACAGTTATTCATAGAATACATTCTTTCTGGACCACTCGATATTGGAAGAAGCCTGTACTGTATTCCAAATTGGCAAGGGTTCTTATGACTCAGGGCTTCTTCATGACTCAGAGTATTTAGTTTTTATTTCCTCCCTCCAAGAGATCAATAGCTATGGTGGTATTCACAATGCAGAGTCATTCTTGCTGATAAAATATAACTTTTGGCATACATATGTTGTCTGTAAGATTCCATGTTCATTCTCACCTCCCATGTTTTTGAGACTTTGCACAAAAGCCATTCCAGAGTATGCTTAATTTCAATCCATAGAACCATTTTTTTAAATTCTAAATAAGTTATAAGGCTGGGCCACTTGCTTTGGAGAGCTATATACGGCTTTATCTGAGATCTTTATATGCTTTCAACACCTTTACGTACTTCAATTAAAGTGTAGCACCACTGGTCACTTTTCTGCATATGCTGTGATATATTGTGTTTCAAGAGTTATAGTTGTCTCTTCTTTTTATATATGATAGAGTTTGTATTTCCCTGTTACATCCTGCTTGTTACTTTAGGGTGATTCCAACAGAAAAAGAATGAAACCAGGTGCCTTGGCACATGTCGATAACCCCAGCTGTAATTGGGAGGTTGAGACAGGAGGATCACAAGTTTGAGGCCATCCTCAGCAACTTAGTGAGACCCCAAGCAACTTAGCAAGACCCTGTCTCTAAATAAAATATACAAAGGGCTGGGGATGTGGCTCAGCTGACTTTACGTCCTTACAATCTGGACATTTCTTCACAGCGTCATCATAATGTAAGGCAGTATAGAGTATGATTAAGAGTGTGGATTTTAAAATCAGACAGACTTTAAGTTGTACCTTGCTACTTTAGCAGATTAATTTTCTTAAGCCTTTAGGCAAAAAGGCAGTAACATCAGGATTTATCTTACAAAATTGTTTTAAGGCTTAAGTGAGATTCTTAACATAAAGCACATTGCATAATTCTTTCTTTGGTCACCTAGAGTGGCCATAAAAAAAAAAAAAAAAAAAAAAAAAACTACATTAAACTGAGTAGTTCAAACAAGGGAAATTTGCTCTCTCATAGTTCTGGAGGCTGAGAAGTCTAAGATCAAGGTGCTACCTCAGTCCATCTCTGGTGAAGATACCTTCCTGCTGTATCCTCACATGATGGAAAAAGAAGACAAGCTCTCTGGTGGTGTCTCCTCTTGACACTAATCCCTCTGATCAGGGCCCCATCCTGAGAACCTCATTTGACCTTGATTACTTCCTTATTTCAAATATAGGCACACCAGGGCTAGGGGTTCAATATGTGACTGTTAGGAGGACATCACTCAGCCGTCCACAGCAGTCCTTATTAGATTTTTTTTTAAGATGCCAATTAAATTCAATGCACCAAATAGATGCTTGCTTAAATTTAATTCAAAGGTACATCTTAAGAACCTCTGAAGTGTTTTTTTTGTTTGTTTGTTTTTCTTTGTTTTTGGTACTGGGGATTGAACTCAGGGGCACTCGACACCTGGGCCACATCCCCAGCCCTTTTTTGTATTTGATTAGAGACAGGGTCTCACTGAGTTGCTAAGTGCCTCGCCATTGCTGAGGCTGGCTTTGAACTCACGATCCTCCTGCCTCAGCCTCCCAAGTGCTGGGATGACAGGCGTGCACCACCGAGCCCGGCGTGTTTTTTTTTTTTTTTTAATTGAAATAGATTTCACCATTTTAGTAATTTTAAAGTGTATAGTTCAGTGGTTGTTCGAATTCTCAGAATAGATCGATCAGTATTGTCAGACTCCAGAGTATTTATATTACTTCCATAAAGAAACTCAGATCCAGTAACCAGGCCTTCTCATCCACTGACTCTTGTGTCTTTGCCTGTTCTGAACATTCCCTAACAATGGAGTCACACAGCCTGTTGACATCTGTGTCTGGCTTCTTTCACTTAGCGTATTGTTTTCCAAGATCTACTCTCGCGCGTCCTTTAGATAGCTGAATAATATTCCACTGCGCGGGTCTGCTATATCTGGTTAGCCATTCCTCTGTCAATGCACATGCGGGTTATTTCTACTTTGGGGCTGTTGTTGATAATGCCGCTGTGAATAGTTGTGTGCTACATTTTTTTAGGTGCTCACATTTTCCGTTGTCTCGGGTAGTGTGTAAAATAGCGTGAACTTCGCAGGCTTGACGGCGAGGCCTTGGCCTGCATCGAGTGGGCCTTTGACGGGTGTTACGGGAATTTAGATTTCACTTGGGTGCCCTCCGACCTCACTGATCAGAGCGGTCACCGTCCCTAAGCTGCATAGGCAAACTGTAGGGTCTATGAGGAATCCCTTCCTTCCTTCCTGCGGGGAATCTGGAATTTTGTGATGTGCCAAGTAGAGGCTGCCTGCGTCACCACCCCTGGGCACAGAATCTGTAATAAGTGTCCCTGGCAAGCAACATCTCCCAAGGGCCTCCTCGGTCCCTGCTGCTCTGTGCAAGGCCCCTGGGGAAGGACTTTCTCCCGTCTTCACTCCCTTCACCTTCTCCCTTTGCTGATTTTGCTCTGATTTTTTACATTATAATATAATAAATGACACCTGTCAGTAGAGTGTATGCTGCGTTCTGTGAGTCCTCCATCCATCCTGGGGGGGTGGGGAGGAGGTGGCTCTGGGGACCCCAGACACAGGTGTCTACCTAAGAGCAGAATTTAGGGGTTGCTTAGCTTTCTGAGCAGCTGAAAACTGTCTTCCACAATGACGACCACGTTTTACACTTCCCACTAGCCATATGTGAGGGTCATGATTTCTCTACATTCTTGCCAACTTTCATTGTCCGTTGTCTTTTTCGTGGATGGAGAGAGAATTTTTTTTTATATATATATTTTTAAGATTTTTAAGATTTATATTTATTTATATTTATAAATTATTATTTATTTATTTTTATTTATTTTATTGTAGATGAACACACACAGTATCTCTTATTTGTTTTTATGTGATGCTGAGGATCGAACCCAGTGCCTCACATTTGCAAGGCAAGTGTTTTAACACTGAGCTATAGCCCTAGCCCAGAGAATTGGGTTTTGGAATTGTTGTTGTTGTTGTTTTAAATACTCAACTTATTGGGTATGAAGGGGTATCTTGATTGATTTGCATTTCTGTAATGTCTAATAATACTGATGATGTGCTTTGGACCATTCATATGTCTTTTTCTTTTTTTTGGAGAAATGGCTATTCCTTTAATTAAAAAAAAAAAAAAAAATTAGCCAGGCGTGGTGGCACACACCTGTAATCCCAGCACTTGGGAGGCTGAGGCAGGAGGATGGCGAGTTCAAAGCCAGCCTCAGCCATGGCGAGGCACTTAGCAACTCAGTGAGATCCTGTCTCTAATAAAATACAAAAAAGGGCTGGGGATGTGGCCCAGTGGTCAAGTGCCCCTGAGATCAATGCCTGGTACCAAAAAATAAGTAAATAAATAAATAAAAATAGGTGGTCTTGCCTTAATTGAAGTATAAGAGTTCTTGTATTTGGTGGATACTAGACTCTTATCTGGTATGTGATTTCCAAAGATTTGCTGCCATTCTATGGCCCATGATGTTTTTAGTGCTTCATAAAAGCTTTGCTATAATAATGATCATGCTTAATTGGTATATCTTTCTAACTCACTAGCTTTTCCCCAGGGTCAGGTTCCTTAATATTCTCTCCATGTGCATTTATTTATTTACTTGGTCCTTTTTTCCTGACCCTTTAACTTTGGCTGTGTTGCTAGCACACTGAAGTCCCTATATTGCCAGTGTTTCATACATTTCAGTAATTATCCGTGGAAAGGTTATAAATACTTCTGGTGCATGCTGGAAATTTAGCCTAGAGTAGAAACTTATCAACTGTCAACTGCCAGCTCTTGAATTCCCTTGGAGAAAATGTTAACAATTGCTCAAATCCTACTGCAGGATGCCTTTTAGGTCAGAATCCCGAAGGTTTAGTAATGAATGTTTCCTTCTCATTGGAAGGCAGCCATTAGTCAAAAATGGTCGGATTTCGCATGGTGTTTTTATGGAGATTGGCCTCTAATGCTAAAACAAATAGGTTTTTTCCTCATATCTGGGGGACGTGAAGAGTTAAGGATAGCTATGTTGCTGGAAATATATTTTCTTATTATTTTCGCTCTTACAAGAAGACACAATGCTCCCTGTTTTCTTCCATTTTCACTTCAAAATTCTTCCTTTCACTTTTGCAACTTCTCAAGTCCCTAAACTACACACCCAGCAACTTTTGCTGTGCAGTTTCTACTGTAAGCCAAGAATTTTGTTTTGCATTTTTAGAAAACATGCACACATGGGTGCAAATGGTAGACCCAGATGGTAGCCATGATTTTTTTTTTTTTTTTTTTTTTTTTTAAATCTGAAATCCCTGGGTCATTTTCAGGGAGGTTCTCCAAAGCCCTTGAAATTTTAAGTGAAATTTTGAGTAGATACGAATTCACCATCACCTTCCTATCAAAGCCTTCTTTGGTTTAAAAAGTGATGAAGATTAAGAGCTTTTGTGCTAGGTGATGTCATGAGCCTGGTGTGTGTGTGTGTTTTTTTTGTTTAGTTTTTGTTTTGTTTTGTTTTGTTTTGTTTTTTTAGTTTTCTTTGTTTTTGTTTTTCTTGGTTTTTTTTTATTGCTTTTTTTTAGTTCAAGTACTAAGTATACTATTGTCAGTGAATGCGTGCTCAAAGGAGAAAAGGAGGGACCTTGTGGGTCTTTGTCTCCTACTGTGTCCTCAGCTTACGAAACAGAACAGATGCTCACAAAGCATTCGTTAAATGAATGAGGAATGATTTTTCTAAAGAATGACTTATTGTCTAACACAGTACTGTTAAATTTCAGACTCCATTTTCAAAGGAGAAATGAAAGTTCATTTTCACAGGAAATGTTAAAACTTTTGGCATTAGCCTCTGTGACTTCTCGTAGAGCATCACCACCTTCTATTGTCAATAGTAATTTTCAAGCACTTAGGCTATTTGGAGTTCAACCTGCTTCTGTTATGCACCCACTTTTACTTTTGGGCAAGTCGTTAGATTTGTTCGTGAATTTGTTCACTAGGAAGGGATCACCCATCCACAGCCCAGCAGAAAGAATGATAAAACCTGAGCTGGGCGCGGTGGCGCACGCCTGTCATCCCGGCACTTGGGAGGCTGAGGCAGGAGGCAGGAGGATCGCCAGTTCAAAGCCAGCCTCAGCCATGGCGAGGCACTTAGCAACTCAGGGAGACCCGGTCTCTAAATAAAATACAAAGAAGGGCTGGGGACGTGGCCCAGCTGCCGAGTACCCCTGAGTTCAATCCCTGGTACCAAAAAAAAAAAGAGAGAGATGGCCCCGTGACCTTCCTCCTCCAGCCACACAGTCTACCTGCCTACGGTCATCATCTGTTCAACTCGATTCATGCACTGATTAAGTTAAGGTGCTCATAACGTGGTGGTGTGGCCTGTGAGCTTTCTTGCATGGTCTCACACAGGAGCTTTTTTTTGGGGGGGGGCACCTCATGTCCAAACCGCAGCAGGGATACTCCTGTTAGACCACTGGAAATTGGAAATATCCCACACCTCACCTCCCAAACCTCACAGCCCAGCCCCACCTTCCGTGAGCTCGCTCACAAGGCCCCCATCAGCCGTCAGCTGGGCAGACTCCCCCAGGGCCTCGCCTGTCCTACCACGGAGGGGCCGATCTCATGAAGTTCACTCAACGCCGTGTTGAAAGTGAAAAAGAGGGTGCCCGTGTCCGCGCTCGCCCCGACCGGACGCGGCTGAAAGCCCACGGAGACCCGAGACCCGACCATCTCTGAAGCAGTGAACTCACGTTAATCGCTGGGTGACGGTGAGGCTGCGGTGACAGGGTCACCCACGTCTGACCGGTGGCTGAGGCTCACTGCTGCCACTGCGGCTGCCCGGAATCTTGGATAAAAAAAAAAACAAAAAACAAAACCTCACCACTGCACCCCACCAACCTGGGCAGGGACGGCAATTCGGGATTCAAAGAGTGGCTGACGACGGAGGGCGCGTGCCTGTCACACCCTGGTGAAGTCCAGACAGCCCTCGTTGGGGACCGCTGTGTGACAGTGTGGCTGAGCAGCTATCATCACAGGGCGCAGGATGAGCCCAAGAAAGGGCATCTTCTCAGATCTTCTTAGAAGAGATGTGTTGGGGCCTGCCAAAAAAAACAAACAAACAAACCAAAAACAAAAACGGAGAACCTCTCTGTGTGTCACGTCACACTTCGCTTCTTTTTTTTTTTTTTTTTTTTAATGTCAATGAACCAGAAATGCTGTGACATCCAGACACAGAAACGCGTGAAAGGGCTCTCACAGTCCTTTGATTCCCCGCCACCTACCAGCTGACACTGCTCACGTAGTTTTGAAGGTGGCTTTCTTTGATTCTGTGAACTTCCTGCGTCCCCCTCCCTGTTGAGTCTCCCGGGTTCAGACAGCTGGGGGAAGATGACAGACGGGTTGTCTGGGACGTACCCCGTGTCGTCACAGACCCGACCAGGCGACCCGTCTCCAGAGAGGAGGGGGCAAGGAGGAGGATGGGGAGGGTCTCCGGAAAAAGAGGAGACCTGGAGAGGAGTCCCCAGTCGCCTTCAGGAATGATAGCTCAGTGGTGGTGCATAGGATGGTGGGGGGAAAGATGGGCGGGAGGGAGAGGGCAGCGGTCTCCCGTGGGAATGAGGGGTGTGATTTGGGACCATGGAGGAAGACCGTGGGTCAGGGTTTGATCATGAGCTCCCCCCCCCAAATGCTCTGGGTCGATGCAGGAATATTCGGAGGTGACGCACTGGGACTGAGAGAGCTGTAACCTAGTCAGTCCGTCCTAGTTGGAATGGACTCACTGGGGGGCAACTGGGGGCCGGTGGGGTGTGGCTGGAAGAGGTGGGTCACGGGGTGCGTGCGGTGGGAGGGTTCCTCTCCCTGAGAGCCCCGCTCTCTTTCCCTTTCTCTCTGCGTGCCGGCCAGCGAGAGCGGAACTATCTCACACTCTTGGGCCTTTCCGCCATGGTGGGCTGCCTCATCTTGGGCCCAGAGCAGTGGACTGTCCACCGTCTGCGCACTTAGACTCCCTAACTGGGAGCCCCAGATATACGTTCCTGCCTCTACGTTGTTCTTGTTTGGTATTTTGGGAAATAGCAACAAAGAGCTCACTAAAACACCATCCTTGGTATAAAACGGCAGGGAGCCTGACGGTTGCCCAGGTTGCAGTGTGATAGGACGGGAAGAAATTGGGTGTTTGAGGAAATCTCTGAGCACGGCGATGAAGGTGTAAGTTAGCTTGAGTGCTTATACGAGAAGGAAAGAAGAGAGGACTGACTGAAAGATTGAATTTATAATCAAAAAAGAAGCAGAATGTTGGGCGCGGTGGTGCACACCTGTCATCCCAGCACTTGGGAGGCTGAGGCAGGAGGATTGCGAGTTCAAAGCTGGCCTCAGCAATGGTGAGGCCCTTAGCAACTCAGTGAGACCCTGTTTCTAAATAAAATACAAAAAAGGGCTGGGGATGTGGCCCAGTGGTCGAGTGCCACTGAGTTCAATCCCTGCTACAAAAAAAAAAAAAAAAGAAGAAGAAGAAGAAAAAGCAAAACTTAAAGATTTGGGAAATCATCAGACTATCACAGTGTAAAGAATAAGGAAGCATGTTCAAGAGAGAAGACCACTGCTGCAGGCAAGAGGGATAAGGGAGTTAGTATAGATTGAGCATCTCAGTGGAACCCATGGCCTATCATGATCCTCCTGCCTCAGCCTCCCCAGCTGCAGGGATTACAGGCGTGCCCCACTGCACCCGGCTTAGGTGATGATTTGTGATCCTTATGCTTTTGAACTTGCTTGGGCCCTATCCTATGTTTCTCCCTTTTAAAATAAGAAAGTCTGTCCTGATCTTGCCTGCCTGCCCCCGCCATTATATTTTAGAAGCAAATGACTTGTTTGATTTCACAGTCTAATAGCTGCGGGTAAATTTGCCTCAGAATGAATCAGACCCAATGAATGTCATTTGTGCTTTATTTAGATGATTCTTAGATGAGACTCTTACACCTCGGAATTTTGAGCTGTCCTGGAACAAGTTAAGCCTTTGGGGACTGTAAGGGTAGAGTGAATGGATCTTGCATTTGGCAAGGTCATGAATTTGGGAGGGTCAAGGGCAAACTATGATCTGAATAGTGGGGGTCCCCTCGCAATTCCGGCGTTGAAATCCTACCCCCAAGGTGGTAGTCGTAGGAGGTGGGAAGTTTAGGATTGGGATAAAGGTGACAAGAGAGTTACTTTGTTCCTTCCACCATATGCAAACAGATGAAAGGTGCTGTCTGCAAACCAGAAAGCAAGCCCTAATCAGACATCAAATCTGCCAACCTTGATCGGGGACACCCCCACCCTCCCGAATTGTAAGCAGTGCATTTCTATTGTGCATAAGCTACGTGGTTCTTGGCATTTTGTTATAGCAGCCCAAATAGACTAATACACTATTTAAATGTGCAAATGCTTTCCCTGGACTCTCTATTCCCTTTCTTGATTTAGTTTACTTCACAACGCTATCTTTCCATACTCTACATACACAGAGTCTGCCTTCCCCAGCGATGATGTGAGCTCCGAGAACATGGAGTTCACTTACTTCTCTGTCTATCCTCAGTGTGTTGAGTGTCATCTGGTGCATGGTGACTACCCAAAAGCGCTTCCCAAGTGAGTGAGACGTTCACCCATTATTCGCATGCGTGTCCTAGTTGGTCCATTGCTCTGGCCAGCAGTTGCTTTTGTGTAAAAGATAGCCGAGGTCCCAGTCATCTCTCTGCCCTGAGGTTAGAGGTCCCTGAAAAAGGATTTTAGCATTATTTGATAGTGAAATGAAAAGGACAGGTGACAACTTCCTCAAAGGGACCAACAACTTAATGGGCACGATTTTAGCTCATCTCGAGAAAGGCAGCGGAACGTTTCTCTCCTTCTTTTGATAAGCCTGTGAATTCAAGTCAAAGGCATTTTCTCCTGCCATTTATCCCTTTATGGAAAGAATTTTCTCTTTGTGTTTGCCCAAATCAGTGTGCACGCCACTTTACCTTACGACAGAATGACATAGAAAATGCAGAATGCCCAATAATTGGATGCTAATGTTATGCTTGTCATTTTAAAAGGTTATGAATCCCCTCTTTTATGCAGTTTTCTATAGAGGATACCTCAGGACAAAATATCCATTCTGCACATCAATAGGCTAGTACTTCCAAAAAAAAGAGCAACTTTGTAATTTGAAAGAATTAGTAGCAAGTGTAGCTTATGATGGATCACAGTTATCCACTTTGCTCTCTATTGAAAGGAAATTGGCTTTCGTTTATTTCCTCCTGAACCAAAGCCTCAAGACATAAATATTGACAATAGAGACAATCTCCGTTCTTAAGGGATGATGTCATCCTTCCCTCCCCCATCCTCACTATTTCTTAGTGAACTTGGACCTGTTCTACCAACGTCTAAATAAGAAAAGAAAGAGAACTTAGGGTAACATGGAAAACATTCAATTTGTCATCAGAAAAGGAGGATCCTAATGAGAATTCCATCACGGAGTACCCATTCCGCCTCTATGATCCTTTCTTGCCCCACTTCAAAAGTGGGGTGGTATATATATATATATATATATATATATATATATATGAAGAGGATGGATACTTTGTACATCATACTATATTGTAATCCTACTAAAAACTAAGTTTCTATTTCTATATCTAATTACCACAGATTGGGCATTTTATAAAGAGCATGTTTTGTTTTTGTTTTTGTTTTTGTTTTTGTTTTTGTTTTTTTAGCTCACTGTTTTAGAGGCTGGGAAGTCTAAGAACATGATCCTGGCATCTGATGGAGGCTTTCATGCTGTAGTCTAACTTAACGCAGGGCTTCACTCGGTGAGACCGAGCCAGGCTGCTAGCTCGGAGCTCTCTTCCTCTTCTTGTAAAACCACTAATGCTTATCCTGAGGTCTGTACCCCCATGACCTCACTAATCTTAATTACCTCTCAAAGGCCTCCCCTCTAAATAACATCAGCCTTTTAACTTGGGGATTAAGTTTTGAACCCATGAACTTTGGGGGGGAACCCATTGAATGCACCGCAGCTCTGATCCCAGTACAAACCAAGTTCAAGTTCATGGTCTGCAACCTCTCGTAAGCCCGGCTTGTTCTCCAGGCCTCTCTTTTTCTATCATCAAATGAGGAGGAGCAGGCGAGGGTTTTGCAAGACAGAGCCTGGTAAGCATTTCTACTTAGCACCAAGACGGGTCGAGTTGGACACTCAGTGGATGATGGTCCAACCTTCTTTCTTGTCCATGGCTCTCCACAAGAGTTCCCTTTTGCAGAAGTACAAGTCAAATTGGTTTGTAGTTTCCTACACATCCTTTTTTTTTTTTTTTTTTCCAAAACCAAACACATCTCCACCTGTGTTGAGTGATTCCTTTCCTCCGCTCCCCCCCCCCCCTTGGTGACCGACTTTATCTGTGTAAATACTACCCAAGAAGATGTGGCTATGTAAATTGTACAGGTCAGCATTTAGGATTTTCCCATGTGGAGAGTTCCCAGTATCTCGTTGTACAAGTGATCCAAGGTTTTCTTTGCTATGACTGTTTCCCTCTTGCCCATTTTGCCTTTGGTAACAAATAGGTCTTTATGTATCTAAAACAAGACAAAATAGACAAGTAGGTCAGAGAAGATAGAAATGTTTCCATCTCTACTCTCAAACACAACAGTGACATCATTACCGTAGGTACATGTACGACTGCACCCTGTATAGGGCAACGCCGCAGCGGCCTAGTGTGCAACCAGAGAAATGAAAAGCTGTGCTGCCTGAATTGTGTACGATGAATCGAAATGGTTTCAGGCTTTTTGAGCAGGAGGTTTTGGGTGTCAGCCAGTGAGTGGTGCAGAAGAGAAAGCTGGTTTAGGTTTCCTTGCTATCTTCGCTAAAATGCCCAAGTCCTGCCTGGGGGACCCCCACCCCGAGCCTGTTGCCTACAGTGACCTCGTAGCCATTGTCCCCCATCTTCACCATGGCTGTTATGACCGCCCTGTCTTCCAGACCACCAAGTACAGAATCAACTCACGTAGCTCCACAGCCGGCAAAAATAAAAGCCTACGAAATCGAGATGGGAGTCGATCATTCCTGGTAGAAATGTCTTATCAGAGTTTGGCTCAGACAGCTCTCAGATCACCTCCTTTCAGGCTTCCTGTATCTGTGTTGATGAATTCACTTGATGCCAAATTAAAAACCTGAAACTCTTTAAAAAAAAGACAGGCAGAAACGTGGGGCCCTGGCTGCCAAAGCGGCAGGTGCAGAGGTTCATGAATATTACTTGACGAGCTTTCGTGCGTGTCTCGGGAAGTGCGGCCTGCAGCCATTCTGGGCTTGGGTGACTTGAATGTCAGGGAAAACAGTAGGAAACAGAGGTGTCACCGAGGCCTTCAGAACAGAAGCCGTTCACCCCACAAGGGCTTGAAACAGATGGTCTCCAAGAAGCGGTGAAAGTATGAGTGAGTGTTGAAAAAGACAACCTCAATGTTTCGGGCATGCTTTTGTTTGGTTGAGGAGGAGGAAGCCTTCATTCTGAGAGGCTTGGAGGAAGAGTCGGGGAGGCTGTTGTAGTTTCTCCAGGTCACAGAGAAACCTGGACAACTGTTTTGTTTTTGGTTACTGGGGACTGAACTCAGGGGCCCTCAACCACTGGGCCACATCCCCAGCCCTTTTTCGTATTTTATTAGAGACAGGGTCTCACTGAGTTGCTTAGCATCTTTCCATTGTTGAGGCTGGCTTTGGACTTGCGATCCTCCTGCCTCAGCCTCCCGAGCCACTGGGATTACAGGTGTGTGCCACTGTGCCAGTCTCAAAAACTGGAAAACTCTTGATAAGAGCTCACACAAGAACACGATAGCATCAGAAGTAGAAGTAGGTCAGCATTTACAACTCGCACTAAATGGAAAAAGACATCCCTGTGAGTGTGCATAATGGGAGCCACTTGGCTCGTTCAGGGCATAAGAGACAGGCATTTTCCACACTTGATTTAAGAACCACTCAAGGGGCTGGGGTGTAGCTCAGTGGTAGAGCACTTGCCTCGCATGTGTGAGGCACTGGGTTCGATCCTCAGCACCACATAAAAAGAAATAAAGATACTGTGTGTTCATCTACAACTAAAATAAATATTAAAAAAAAAAAAAGAACCACACAAACGCTGTCCTGTCTCAGATATCAGTTCTGACAGCCACCTGGTTCTGATGTGGTAGAAAGGACCACCCTCTGTCCCCCTTAAATAGTGACCTAAGAGCCAGGCGTGGTGGCTCAGCCCTTCTATTGCCAGATCCTGGGAAAGTTAAGGCAGGAGAATTTCAGAAGTTTGAAGCCAGCCTAGGAGACACAGCAAGCCCCTGTGTCCCCCAAAAAAGAAAAGAAATGGTGACTCATGATTGGGGATCCCCCAGCCTGTGGGTGCTGTGGGGTGCCTGATTCTAATGCTGCCCTCTGCACCCCCTCCTCTAATCTAATCAGAATGTCAGGGTAAAGGGAAGGACCTCTCTCTTCTTCATCTTACACCGACTCCCTACCCTGTTCGTTTGGGGTACAAAGAATGCACAAAAGCCTATTAAAAGCTTGGACACTGCTTTAGGTGACGATCTTTTCAAAAGTGTGCAGTATGGAGATTTCTTGGAAAACTGGGAATGGAACCACCCTATGACCCAGCCATCCCACTCCTGGGTCTATTCCCAAAGGACTTAAAAACAGCATATTACAGTGACACAGCTATCTCAATGTTTGTAGCTGCGCAATTCACAATTGCTAGGTTGTGGAACCAACCTAGATGTCCCTCAGTAGATGAGTGCATTAAGAAAATGTGGTATATACGCACAATGGAATTTTACTCAGCAATAAAAGAAAATAAATTAATGGCATTTGCAGGTAAATGGATGAAGTTGGAAGACATAATGCTAAGTGAAGTTAGTCAGTCTCAAAAATCCAAGTACCAAATGTTTTCTCTGATATAAGGAGGCTAGTTCATAGTATTGTTGGATGGGGGGTGGTACATAGGAGGACTAGAGGAACACTAGAATGGTCAAAGGGAAGGGAGAGGAAGGGAGGGAGCAAGGGGGGAGGGAGGGGGAGAAAAGGAAAAAAATAGAAATAAGAAAAGGTGGTTGAATGACATGGATATCATTTTCCTAACTGCATGATTAAAGACCTGAATTGTACGAATATACTTTGTATACAAACAGTTGTATGTAAAAAGATGCTAAATACATGCACTATGAGTTGTAAAAAAAAAAAAAAGTGTATGAATTTGAGGGGCTGGGGCTCAGCAGTAGAGCACTCGTCTCGCATGGGTGAGGCCCTGGGTTCGATCCTCAGCACCACATAAATAAAACAAAGGTATTGTGTCCACCTACAACTCTCTCTCTATAGTGTATGAATTTGAGCTTGAATCAGTCTCCAGACTGGGTTAGCATCCAATTCTATGTATTTTCTTTTTCCCAACATAAAATAGCACCCGATGGTCCTGGAGGGCCTAGAAAAGACACCTTTTTATGGGGTTTGCCATGTGTGTCCAGAAATATCAAGAGGCATAGAATTCTAGGGAGCAGATTGAAAGAGACTGGTTGATCCCACGGCCAGGCCCAGAAATGAACAAAGGATCCACGGAGCAAAGCCCTTGGCTGCCACATAGCAGAAAAGCAGACCTATTCATGGGCATTCACACTCTCAAGTGCATTTGGAGACGTGTCACAAGGAAGCAGGAAGAAGAGAAGGAACCTGGGTGACGTGAAGAATCGCTCCCTGAAGAAACCGATCCGTCCCTTTCCCAGGACCACCACGTCAGTCAGGAGTCAGCTGCAGCCGGAAGTGCAACTCCAATGTGCTTAAATAAAGCTCATCGTAGGCTCCCACTTCTGGGGGTCTGAAGGGTGACCCTTGCCCGGGACAGTGCTCATACACATGTCATCAGCACTCAGTCAGCAGGGGCCCTCGACCCCCGGGCCACCTCCCCAGCCCTTTTTTGTGTTTTATTAGAGACAGGGTCTCGCTGAGTTGCTAAGTGCCTCGCCATTGCTGAGGCTGGCTTTGAACTCGCGATCCTCCTGCCTCAGCCTCCCACGTGCGGGGGTGACAGGCGTGCGCCACCGCGCCTGGCTGTTTCCTGTGTTTTGATCCCGTAGTCTTTCTAGGTTCTCGTGGTGCAGGTAGCTCACATCCACCAAGCCCCTCTCATCATGAGCTCCTGGTTGGGAGCTAATGGGACTAACGCAATATGAACTGGCCAGGCCTGGACCGAGGGTTTGAGAGATTCCAAACCCCTTCCTTTGAGGGAATTGAGGGGTTTAATTAAAGGGGGAGCAGTATTTTTTTTGAGGCCAAAGCTAGAGATGTCCACTACAGAGTTCTGTGACTTAGGAAATGACATGGACTCCTTGTGACCTGATAGCTCGTTTAGGTTTCGTTAGATAGAACCAATCAGTTCTGGGCATTTGTGCTTCTGCATTTTCTTTGTTCTCTCGAGTAAACAGCAACGCATCTCATGATGAATCAGGTTAGCCACGGCCGAGCACGGAGGCTCATCAGGACAGTAGCCTCTGTGACATTGTAGTGGCAGATACATGTCATAACGTAGTCGCCCAACAAGCCATGGCGTGTTGTTTTATGAGGTTAAGTGGCACTGGGACCCAACTACCCAACAAGAACGTGTCGAGGAGGAAAAGTTTATTTGGGGCTCATGGTGTGGGACTCCCTGGCTCTGGACCCAAGGTGAGGCAGAACATCATGGCGGAAGGGCCAGCAGAGGACAGCTGCTCAGCTCACGGCAGGGTCAAGAAAGAGAGAAAAAAGGGAAAAAGAGAAAGGGGGGAAGGGGTCACAGGACATGCCCCCAGTGACCCACCTCCTCCAGCCATGCCCCACCTGCCTCTAGTGACCACTGCCACTCCATTCAAACTAGGATGGACTGATTTGGTCACAGTGCCCATACTCTAATCATGTCACCTCTGAATATTTCTGCAAAAACACAGGAGCTTTGGGGGGACACCTCACATGTCCACACCCTAACAAATGCATGACATTGGTGAACCCTAATGGATTCCAGTTAATAGTCATGCATGACCATTGGCTCATCGATCATAACAAATACCCCATACTCTTGCCACATGGTAGTAACAGGGGAAAAGTGTTCAAGACACCGATTGTATTGGGACGTCTCTGTACACCTAAAAGTGCTCCCCAAATGCAGTGTGTTGATTAAAACGATGCAGTTAGCGAAGGTATCTGCTTACGGGTCAACCTGTTCCCCCTGGAATAAACACACCAGGGGTAGAAGACGGTGTCTCTCCTTTCAGGTCCCCATGTCCCTTCTAGGCAATGTTGGAGCCAGCAGAAAGCATCAGCCCAAGAACTCTGATCCAAAACTATGTGGGCCAGAAATGCTTGAGAATTAAGAATGTTTCTGGTTTTAGAAAGGAAAGAAGACCTACACACCACACCCAGGATTACGTAACCTCCCCAGCTGAGCCCGGGTCCGCACTTTGTCATCAGATGCTTTTCTCCTCCTGCATCCAAGTCTATGAATATGCACACCAACCCATAAATAGCCTTCCATCCGTCCAGGTCAGTTTGGGCCTCCAAAACGCGTTACAAAAGATTTGCGTTCGTTGAGAGTGAGTCTTTCTTGTCGTAACTGGGGCTCGAAGTCAAAAATCACCCCACCACTTCCTTTAGCAGGTGTCGTACATTCGTGTTCCTGGAACGTGTCAAGGTTTGAGGTCACGGTTTGAGGTCAAGGTCTGAGGTCAAGGCCAGAGTGGGACCTGCCGCCCTCGACCCTCCTCCTGCAATGCCGAGTCCTTCTCCGAGGAGAGCCCACGGTTGGTTTCTCTCCTCCCACTCCCTGTTACCCCGCCACCATTTCTCAGATCTGGTGTTCAGCAGGATGCGGGCCTCGTCAGGTCAGGCCTCTGTTCTCTTGGTCTTGTTAACCAGAGAACAAAGAAAGGGTTGAGCAGAGTTCATGGCACTTTGGGATTTTCTTGCGTTTTGTGCCTTCAAACATGTGCCAACCGCCGGTAGCCTGCAGTGCTTCTTGCTACGTGGAAGACTCCGTGGAGGGAGGGGCTGATCGAAGGCACGTGGGGGCCAGGCCAAATGCAAGAAGCGCTTCATCCTTTAAGCCGAAGTCTCTGTCTCTTCGGATATTTGTTTTGCTTCTGGTCTGTTCAGCTAAGCAACCACACAGAACGCTCGTCCCGTAAAACCACCGAGGGTGCAGGGCCCTGTTTCCAGGTGGGACACGGGTGGGGCCTTGAGCTTGCCTTGCTATCTATTGCACACACCCTGATCACACGTCCTCATATCTGGAAATGGTCATGGTCAGGTCTCCCATCAGTGGCTCGGTTGTGAAGGAATTCTCACCCTTGGGAAAATCGCCCTCACAATATTTCATTTGTTTCTGGATTTCCTAAGGGGTGTGTCCAGACATTTTGTGAATAATTGAGATCCACAGAGAAACTGCTTTCCTTATGTGAAGGAGCCCTAATTAGGAAGGGCTGTTGTAGCTAGCTGGAAGCCATAAGTTCCACCTGATATGTATGTGACGCACCTGTAGGCACCCGCAAACCTGAAGGTATATAACCGGGTGAAAGCGGTCCGAGTTAGGAGAACGGAGAATTCAGTCAGCCGGGCAGTCACTCGGTCGGTCAGAAGAATCAGAGCGGCCAGAACGTAGGCAGAGCAGTTACAGAAGAGAAACCAGATAGAAGAAGTAATGACTGGTCAGAGTTAGGCCGAGACTCCTGAGGAAGACAGAAGACAGAAGAAAGAAGAAGAAGAAAGAAGAGAGAAGCAAGAAGCTCTAAAAAAATCTTTCTCTCTAAAAATCTTTCTTTCTCTCTAAGACTCTAAGCTAAGACTCTAAGCTAAGAAGCAAGAAGAAAGAAGCTCTAATCTTTCTCTAAGCTAAGCTCTATCTTTCTTTCCCTCTCTAAGCTCTAAGAAAGTAGAAGTAAAAGTAGTAAAAGCTTCACTCTGCCTCCGAGTTTTCCTCCCGGGTTTCGGTACCAGGTAGCTTACACTTATGGGGATTTTTTTTTTTTTTTATTTTGGTATCGGGGAGTGAACTCAGGGGCACTCGACCACGGGGCCACATCCCCAGCCCTTTTTTTTTTTTTTTTTTTTTTTGGTATTTTATTTAGAGACAGGGTCTCACAGAGTTGCTAAGGGCCTCACCATGGCTGAGGCTGGCTGTGAACTCATGATCCTCCTGCCTCAGCCTCCCAAGCCACTGGGATGACAGGTGGGCGCCACTACACCCAGCTGCCATCTATTGTCATGAAATCCCCCTTTTCCCTTTTTCTCTCCAGCTTCCATATATGAGAGAAAACACTTCACCCTTGACTGAGGCTGGCTTTCAACCCCCGATCCTCCTGCCTCAGCCTCCAGTTGGAATTGCAGGCATGCATGCACCAGGATGCCCGACCCACTGGCTATTTATTCATTTATTTATTTATAGCCCAGATTAATTCCCATGATCACCAGAAGGGCTAGAGAAGGCCTGGAACCCAGAGAGCCACGGGCGGGTGCGGGGAGTGTCTTCATACACGCACTTAGTTAGGGTAATGCCCTCCTTGGAACATCAGGTGGCAGGATGAGTCCCGATTCTTCCCATGGAGCTTCCCCCTGGATGGAAGTGGCGACTGGGACAAAGTGAAATATGAGCAGGACCCAACAAATCAGCGAAGCAGAAGAATCTCCCCTTCCTTGTCCGGGGTGGCTTTGTCACCATTCAATGAGGCAGACGAGCCACGCTCAGAGGACTGATTCTGCTGGTTCCTCGTGGGCTCTGCAGGATGCAGGGTGAAGGCACGGCCAGCACAGGGCCGCCACCTACCTGCCCGCCAGGTGCCACCGGGATGCGCCACCTCTAACGCGCGCGCGCGCGCCCCCTGCTGGTGAGCTCGGCGAATAGCTCAGCCCCTGCCTGCTCCATCCGGGTTCCCAGAGCCTCGTTTCCAATCGAGATTGGCTGGTGCCGTTTCAGTCTTTCTTTCCAAGGCCAGGTGTTTAACCAGAAGGCCCATCCGACGTCCCAGGAGGATGGACGGTCCGTCGCCGTCCTCGATTCTCCGCGGCGTCTGCAGCTCTTTCTTGCCTGTCATTAGCTCAAGGACCTAAACCAGCCTCCGGTGCAACACCTGGGGACTCCAGGGCAATTCGAGGTAGAATGGAGGCTGGGGCGTTTTGTTTCCCAAGAGGAAGCCAGAGGACGGCTTGCCTGTCCTTTCTTTAGCAGAGTTGAGTTTCCTGAGGGTGCAACGGATGGGGACGCTGCCAGCGGAAGAGAGACGCACTGTCCCCAGGATCATGCTGCAGACACGTGTCCTTTGCATCAAGGGGTGGCTGCCGAGGGACCTAGCACGCGGCACAGAAAGCTGCCGTGTAGCTTTCCTTCCTTAAACTCCTCCCTGGCTTGGGGCTGAAGGTTGTCCAGGATCCATTCACACATCGCAGTGTTGGTTTTCAAACTTCAGGGTGCACGATAAAAACCAAGACACGCGCTGCTAAAAGGCTTGGGTTTTTTTAAAAAAAATTATTATTTTTTTTTTATTCTAAGTCTTTAGAAATGACAGCAGAATGCAGTACATTTCATATTATACTTATACAGCACATTTTTACATATCCCTGGTTGCATACAAAGTATATTCACACCATTCGTGTCTTCGTACATGCACTTAGGGTAATGATGTCCATCTCATTCTACCACCTTTTTTTTTTTTCTTCTTCTTCTTCTTCTTCACCCTTTTGCACCCTGTTGTTTTTTAAGCCCCGATTATAAAAATCCAGGGAGTCTAGGGAGGGGCTCCAAAATCTGCTTTTAGCAAGCAACTCTAACTCAGGTACTGTCAATACAGGAGGTTTCTCAACCAAACTTGGAGAAATAATTATTTTAGACATAGCGTTTGCAGTTTTGTTTGTTTTTTTAAATTCACTTGCCTTCCATAAAATGTTGGTGTTCAGAGTAGACCTGCTTCTGATTTGACTTGGTCACTTGGATACCTTCATTTCTACCTCAGCTCCTTTTTAAGATTGTTTACAGATGCCCTGTAAACAAGAAAAAAAAGGACTACATAGAGCATCTGTAAGTCCCCCCCCCCGCCAGCTCTACCTTCCTATAGCTTGCTGCTTTATGCATATTATCAGCCAATGACCTTTTGCTGGAATCCAGATTTTGCTCTATGCTTTTTTGGGTGGACTTGCTAGTAGGTTCTCTGCTTTGCTTTCTTGAGTTAATCATTGCCTGAGATTTGGTCTTACTTTTTTTCTGCTTGGTCCCAGAAATCCTCAGGCCAGCCCCATCCATTCCTGTTCCTTCACTGGGTTTGGCTTTTGGGGGCTTGAGTACGTTATACTACAGTTTTCTGCAAGAATGTTCAGAAATGTGCAGAAATGAGCCAGAGTAATTCAAAGGAAAATAAAATAGAGATGATTAGTATCCCCAAACTGCAAATAAAATATGTGTCAGAATGCATCTAGCTGCATATTGGTGCTTTGTTATTATTTTTCTTAGAGGGCTATTTTTTTTAGGTTAAAAAAAAAATAGAGAGATCATTTTTGTTCCCATTATAGATAATACATTTTTAGCCTGTGACCTGGAAAAATATGATTAATATCTTCGAATCCAAAATTCTGCAACTCTGTGCATCTCTTTGGATGATCTAAAAATTGAGAGTAGCCCTGAGATTACATTTTATTTCTGAGATCCTTGCTGAGAACTCAAGAAGAAATTGATTGATAAATTCATTGATTAGTTTTGCCTTCCCTTAAAAAAAAAAAAAAGATTTTAAGAAAGAAAGGATCAAACAGAAAAAGGAATTTGAGCATCACTGGTCAAGAGCAGCATTTCCCAATAATTTTCAATAATTCAGGAACAAAAGGGAGAAAGGGTTTGTGTCCAGAGGATAGTAGCCTGACCTTTCACCTAAATAAGTTTCTGTTCCTGAAATCTCTATTGTTTGCTGGAGACCTAAAGGTTTCCCAATCTTTGTGGAACTATAGAAAGAGGCATCCCTCTGCCAGATCTTCTTCCTTCTCTTCACAAAGCTCGAGAGAATCAATAGATGAATGGATAAAGAAAATGTGGTATATATACTCGATGGAATATTACTCAGCTTTAAAGAAGGGTGAAATTAGGGCATTTGCCAGTAAATGGTTGGAGTTGGAGAATATCGTGCTAAGTGAAATAAGCCAATCCAACAAAACCTGAGGCCAAATGTTTTCTCTAATATGTGGATGCTAATTCGCAATAAGGCCGGGGGGAACTAGGGAAAAATAATGTTAGATTAGGTAGAGGGAAGTGAAGGGAGGGGAGGGAGGGGGTGTGGGGATGGGAAAGAGAGTGGAATGAGACAGACATTATTACTGTATGTATATATGTGACTGCATGACCAATATGATTCTGCAACATGGACACTTTGCAAAATGAGAAATCATATCCATCCATGTAAGATAGATCACAGTGCATACATGCATTCTACTCTCAAATATAACTAATTAAAATAAATAAATTTTAAAAAAAAGTGGGTGCAGGAGAATTTCTATGGAATGGAACTTCAGGGACCCTGGTCTTGTGGGGGAAGTGAGTTTCCCAACACATTGGCGAAAGGTTGCCCTTAAAGACACAGCCCAGGTAATCACACGGTACCCGTATCGGTATCTCTGCTAAATCCATTAGTCCTCTTAATCACGATTCTTGGGAATTCCCAGAAGGTGGAAAATCATCGCTTGCTTTCCCCCTCCCTGCAGAGATCTTACATTAACAACTTTATTCCTCTCACTTCTCCAAGACACGAGAGATTCTGGGGTGACTTTTCCCCTTTGAGGGGAACTGAACAGTAAAACTGTTAGTCCTACCATCCCGGCCCTTAAAGAGGAAGAGGCATGACTTGTGTACAAAGGGTGGTGGTGGTGCAGGAGGGCTGGGTGGATCAAGTGAAGATAAGGGTCACCAGAGGTCAGTGACCTTTCAGGGTCTGCCCGGAGATGCTGCCCTCGGGAAGGTGTCACATTAGCTTCTGAGATTCAACTCTGAGCGCTCGTGGGAAGTGTTAGTTTATATGACGTCAGCCCCGGGCCTTGGCAGATCCATTCATTTTCTTTGAATGGGTCCGTTTTTTGGTTTCCTGGGATGATTCCCTCTCAATCATGAGCCCAGGTTTTGTGCTCCGATGACTTCCCTAAATGTTACTGGATTCGTTGGTTAGATTGACCTAACAGAAAAGATCCAGGAATCGGCCTACATCCAGTTTGGGCTAATCCTCTGTGCTCGGAAAATGGAGGGCTAGGGACAGGAGGGTCTGTGTCTTGAGGTCTCGGACTGCAGGGTGCAAAAGAGCTGGCTAGAGCCGGGCGCGGTGGCCCATGCCTGTCATCCCAGCACTTGGGAGGCTGAGGCAGGAGGATGGCGAGTTCAAAGCCAGCCTCAGCAGTGGCGAGGCACATAGCAACTCAGGGAGACCCTGTCTCTAATAAAACACAAAAGAAGGGCTGGGGATGTGGCTCAGTGGTTGAGTGCCCCTGAATTCAATCCCTGGTACAAAAAAAAGAGTTGACTAGGTTGAATAGATTCATGGAGGCCAGATTCTTTTGGTGCCGTCAGCCTGTCTGGGGTTTGAATAAAACAAAACATGACATGCTTATAATACAGGTGATTTATCATCTAACTTAGAGGCATACTGGATTATTAAACCTTCTGTCATTTGCTGCAAATGTTCTTTTACCTATTTAGATGGAAAAATCACAGTCATTCTTCTGGTTACACAGAACTTTGATGAAGTTACAGGTAAATGTCATCTTCTAAGTCACACCTCTGGCAAATACACAGGTATTTTTAAATTAATTTATTTATTTTAATTAAGTACATATGACAGCAGCATGCATTTTTGATTTGTTGTACAAAATTGCAGCACAACTTTCCATTTCTATGGTTGTACGTGATGTAGCGTCGCACCCTAAGTGCAGTCATGCCTGTACCTAGGGTAATGATGTCCATCTCAGTCCACCATCTTTCCTGCCCCCCTGCCTCTTCCCCACCCTCTCCTTTGCCCAACCAAAGTTCCTCCATTTCCCCCATGCCTCCCCCCTCCCCATTATGGATCAGAATCCACTCATCAGAGAGAATATTCATCCTTTGGGTTTGGGGGATTGGCTTTCTTCGCTTAGCATGATAGTCTCCAACTCCATCCATTTACCTACAAATGCCATACCCAGGTTTTTGGTGTACCTTCAAGACAGTTGAACATCACCAGGCAGCTAGGACACTTAGATGGAACAAATTTAGTGGTGCCTCTTAAGAACATCTCTTGGAACCGGGCGCAGTGGCGCACACCTGTCATCCCAGCACTTGGGAGGCTGAGGCAGGAGGATCGCCAGTTCAAAGCCAGCCTCAGCCATGGCGAGGCACTTAGCAACTCAGTGAGACCCTGTCTCTAATAAAATGCAAAAAAGGGCTGGGGATGTGGCCCAGTGGTCGAGTGCCCCTGAGTTCAATCCCCGGTACCAAAAAAAAAAAAAAAAAAGAACATCTCTTGGGACTCTTTTTTGACTGAAGTAGGTGCCTCAAGGTTTTGGTGAAATAAAGAAACTTTTTTTTTTCTCTTCTAAAATATATAGCAACCTTGATCTAAAGATTTAAAAATAAGGATATCTGTTTTCGACACCTGGATTGGCTACACTTTCTGAAATCTCTTTCTCCATCTTTGTGAAGCCAAATAGTTCATACATAAAAGGCTGTGGGTCTCCTTAGAGGAGAAAAAAAAAAAAAACTGAAATTCTGTTCCTTTTATGGTAATATTAATTTCAAGTCAGGGAGCTTGAGTTACCAAGAGAAAATAAAAACTTTAGATGAAATGTGTTATTTATAGTGGATGCAAAGCATCCTTATTATCAATCCTTGTTACAAAATACACGGGGAAAAATATCCTTTTTGTTATTTAAATATGGTGTGACTACGTTGAGAAATCATACAGATGTGAGCCCCTCAGCTGCCTCCTGGGTGATGATCATTATTATGTTTTGTTCTTATTTGGAATTACTAGTAATAGACTGTATATTTCTGTGCGAAATTCAAATCGGGGAGCACCAGTGAATTGAGATGATTGATATTATATATACACACACACACATAATTTTGGAATTGGGGGCAACAATGGAAATATTTCTCTGTTGGAGAAAATCCACCAACTTGCAGCTATGTTGGTGATCTGATGATGAACATCTTTTCATTTAACTAGATATGCCGAAAATGCACTCGATTCTTCACAGTTGGAATGAGTTAACCTCAGACCCACGATCTAAATTTGTTTTGAAAATATCCGCGTAGTTGTTGAAAATCTGATGTGTAAATATACGGATTCTGAAATATCTGGCTTCAAAGCGTAAGAATTTCTTGAAGCGCAACTTTTTTAATGTGTAGTTGTAGATGGTCACCATACCTTTATTTTATTTATTTGTGTGGTGCTGAGGATCAAACCCAGGGCCCCGTGCGTGTGAGGCAAGCGCTCTACAACTGAGCCACAACCCCCGCCCTAAAGTGCATGGGATTTTTGTTGTTGGTGTTTTGTTTTGTTTTTTTAATGCTTTTACCGTGCGCTTTTGTCTTTTTTTTTTTTTTTTTTTTTTTTTTTTTGATAAATTTGATTTTCTTTGAGTATCTCACTGATTTGAGATTTTGTACATGCAGTCCACAGAAATGACCTGGGTGGTGATATAATTCATGACATCCTCGAATGCAAATATTATGTGCATATACATTGCAAAAGTAGGAGTGTTGCTTTCCCATTTTTAACTGGTGTATCATTATTTTAAAGATAAGCCAGAAAATAAGCTGGGCATGGTTGCTCCTGCCTGTAATCCCAGTAACTCCGGAGGAGGCTGAGGTGGGAGGATCACAAGTGTGAGGCCGGCCTCAGTGACTTAGCCCTGTTTCAAAATAAATAAAATAAACAAACAAATAAATAAATGGGCTGGGGATGTGGCCCAGTAGTTAAGCACCCCTAGAATCAATCTCCAGTACCCCCCCTCAAATAAATGAAATAACATAAAGCTAGGAAAATTGTGTCTTAGGGAGATGAGGTGATTTTCCAGAGATCCTAGATTTAGCAGCCAATCCAAGCCATCAACTCACAGTTTATGGTCTTTATGAATCCTCGCCCTCCTTGTCCCCGTGGTTGTCTGTAATAAAGTCAGCGTTCCATTGGGTCATCTTGTCTCTTTAGGTTTTCTTCTGTCCCAGCATTAACATGAAGTTCTTTGGTCCTTTAAGTCTGAGTTTAAAAGCCTTCAGAGAAACCATCTCGCCAGACTTTACCTAGATCCCCAGGCCAACTTGGTTCATTTTCCTCGGTCCCTATTCATCCAGATGAATTCAGTCTCTTATCACCTATCCACAAAAGGCTGGTGAGGAAGGTTTTTCAGAAAAGCAGAGGCGATTCACACCCTTCAGAATAATCATGTGCAGAGAGAGTGTGGACCCTCAGCTGCGTGGTAATCGCGCCTGTGGCTTGACAGCTAAGCTACAGGTGACCGCTTCTCTCTCCCAACTCGTCAGGCCATGCCTAGGTTAGCTGGTCGAAGGAATTAAAATTGGGGAGAAGGGACTTGCAAATAGAACAAAGCCTTACTGACTACCTTCTAGGTATAAGCTGCTTACCTTTGTGCCAGAGGAGATTAAAAAAAAATGGGTACAAGACGTTACAATCCTAAGAAAAGAAAGGTTCAAATGTTCAAAGAGGCATCTGCGTGCAGAGACAATTTGAAACTGTCAAGGGCAGGAGTGATGAGCTGTGTTCTGAACCCTATGGACATTCTAGAAGCAAGTGTGTTACACGCTGTGACTCAGAGTGTGGTTCGTGAACCATCCCCGTCCGTCTTTGAACTTGGCTGCTGTTCCGTGACAAAATAAGTCTCCGTGCATCTCGTTTCTCTTGCAAGAGAGAGCGCTGAGGGATGCCCCGCTCTGCCCCATAGAGGCACCGCCTGAGAACAGTCCTCAGTGGGTTCCAGTCATCAAGCCTGGTATAGCCCAGAGGGGGTGTTGGCGGGTCACGTGCGCAACCAGCCACGTGACACTGAACTAGGGTGGCCCTGAGTGGGTCGAGAAGACAAGGAGACTGACCCTTCACTCGGGGATCATTTGAGGGCCAGGACTGTAGCAAGATGGGAAATGAGGGTCCGGACACCAAGATCTGGAAGCAACACGATACCAGCGGTGTCACAGCCCAGAGGGATAATCCCCAAAGTCCGAGCCCCGAGTGCGGCAGGGCTTTTGCCTTTATACACCTGCGAGTTTGGGGTCCATCCAGGCAAGGGTCTTGGTGCGATTCTCTTGGAGGGAGCATTCTACATTTCTTATATGGGTATGAGCTTGGCCACAGCCTAGGGACTCTGAGCTCCTACAGCTTAGGGACTTTACTGCCCTAAGCCTAAAGGGCGATTATCTGTCCCCACTGATTTGTTTCCTGCTTCTACTACTGTATCTTTTACAGGTACCTGTGAGCTGCTGCAAGCCTGCAAAACCACAGCCTGTCAGCTCTTAAACTGCTACGAGTCCTTAAAGTTCCCATTTTGCTCTACCAGCACACACACACACACACACACACACACACACACACACACACGTGTGTATATATATTTGCAATATAGAGCCATCTCTCAGTATCAGCATATTTTAAAAATTGTCAGTTTGTTTCCAATTGCTTTCTTTCATGACAAAGCAGGAAAATGTTAACTCTGAGACATTAGACAGCCTTCCAAAAAACACCAGTAGCAGAAAAGGCACGTGGGAGGTTACACCATGAACAGAGGGAACAGGGAGAAGTAGGGGGACCCAGGGGGAGGCCAGGCACTCTGGCAGGAAGCTGTGAACTTATCAAAGTGATCAGCTGAGCCCAGTGGCCTGCGCGTGTAATCTCAGCAACTCGGGAGGCTGAAACAGGAGGTTTGTCGGTTGGAGGCCAGCCTCTGCAATTTAGCGAGGCCGTCAGCAAGTTAGTAAGACCCTATCTCAAAATCGATAATACAAAGGACTGGGGATGGGGCTGGGACTCAGTGGTACAGTGCCCCTGGGTTCAAGTCCCAGTACAAAAAGAAAAGGGAAAATGAGTGGTCAGAGGAATGGACGCGTTCCCTTCTGCTTTAACACGATGCACACTGGAAGTCTTTAAGGGGGACTCTCACCCAGGGGGGAGCCAAATGTTCTGGAACCCTCTATTGCTTTGCATATTTTACCTTTGTGATGGGGCTGTGGTCGTGGCGGCCCCTGCTGGGAAGAGGTGGCTAACTGTAGATGTGTCCTCTGTTTGTTTCAGATGACCATGCCCCGCACGGCCCCGTTTTCCTGCAAGAGCCAAGCCCTGTCATGTTCCCTCTGGATTCCGAGGAAAAAAAAGTGACGCTCACTTGTGAAGTGAAAGGGAACCCCAAACCTCACATCAGGTGTGTTGATCTCCAACCGCGCGGCTCCGTGCACAGAGCTCGCGGGGTTCTCATCAAAAAGGCATCCGTAGACCTTTTAGGAAGGCCCCGCGGGGTAGCCAGAGGAATCCGAGGTGACTGTTTCATGCAAGGTTAAGTGAGCCAGGCATGGTAGCACATGCCTGTAATCCCAGCCTCTCTGGAGGCTGAGGCAGGAGGATTGATTGCGAGTTCAAAGCCAGCCTCCGCAAGAGCGAGGCTCTAAGCAACTCAGTGAGCCCCTGCCTCTAAAATACCAAATGAGGCTGGGGAGGTGGCTCAGTGGTCGAGTGCCCCTGAGTTCAATCCCTGGTTGAAAAAAATAAATAAGTAAGTACCAACTTAGGCATTTGGCCATAGTAGGAATTCAGTATTTTGGTTAACTCTTCTTTTTGAAAATTTTAACAATCCCTAGTACTGTATTTTTAACTTTAAAAAGATCATTTAAAAAATGTATCAGTAAGCTGGCAAGAAAATAGCAAATACTTAACAATCTAAACCAAAGGGGTTTGGAACCCAGCAACATAAGCAGGACACGAAACAGTGTTCCCACCTAGACAAACTGCACAGGCAGAGGTTTGGGTTTTTCAGCCCTTATGGAGAAGAGTGTCACGAGGTAAAGCCAAGAGCCATCTAACAGCAGAGCCTAACACGAAAACAATTCCCTGAATAAACCAGGTCCCCAGAGCAGATAAAAACTAGAAATTAGCCTGCCTTCCCAAGCAACAGTGAAGCACAGGTAATGGCTAATTGCGAACCTGCAGTCTTGAGTGGCCTTCCTGGCAAATGAGATGGAGGTCAAAAGAGAATTCGTGAGCAGCAAGGCAGGTCTGAGGCAATCCTCCAGATGTAAGAGACAAAGAGAAACTAAATATCAGAGAGACAGACAGACAGACAAGCAGGCAGAGTCTCATCAGAGCGCCTGAGGGAAAAAGCAAGAGAGACTAAGGCAGAAACGACATTTAAAGATAAGCATCAGGGCCGGGCGCCTGTCATCCCAGCACTTGGGAGGCTGAGGCAGAAGGATCGTGAGTTCAAAGCCAGCCTCAGCAATGGCAAGCACTTAGCAACTCAGTGAGACCCTGTCTCTAAATAAAATACAAAAAAGGGCTGGGGATGTGGCCCAGGGGTTGAGTGCCCCTGAGTTCAATCCCCAGTACCAAAAAAAAAAAAAAAAAAGAGAGAGAGAGAAGCACCAGGAATCCCCAGCATTAATTAAGACTCACAAGCCACAGATATTGGAAGCCCAATGAATTTCAAGTATAAATGCCAGCAAAGCCTCATCTAGAACAGCGAGAGAACGGAACACCAAATCAAAGAGATGGTGATTAAATCAAGCCAGAGATGAAATACGGGCTGTCTTCAAAGAGACCACACGTGAGCAGCGATGGCCTTCTCAGTAGCAACAAAAGAGAGAGAAGGAGCAGGACCTTTTGTATTTAGCTGTCAGACTTATATGAACAGCAAGCAAGGAGAGCAAAGGATGACTGTGCTCATGATGGCAATTACAAAAGCTAGTGACAATGCAGAGAAAAGGGAGCTGAGATACCTCACGGTGGGAATGTACAGCCACTGTGAATACTTGGATATAGTTGCTCAATAAAACAAAGAAAAATAGACTTACCCTGTGATCCACTATCCTACTAGGTATCTAGCCAAAGAGACACCTGGACCCTTCATCTTCTCTATTGCAGTACTCACAATAAGCCAAGATATGGAATCAATTGGGATGTCCATCAACAGAGGAAAAGACAAAGAAAGTATGATCTGCACCCAATGGAATATTACTTGGCCATAAAAAAGAATGAAATTGACATTTGTAGAACAATGGTTAGAACTAGAGGATAGTATGTTAAGTGAGATGTCAGGCAGAAAAAGACAAATGGGGCATGCATGCTCTTACGTATATGTGGAAGCTAAAAAGTTGATCTCTTGGAAGTAGAGACTAGAATACAGTTAGCAGAATCGGGAAGAGAAAAGGGGAGGGAGATAAGGAGAGGTTGCATAGCGAGTCCCAAAATATAGTTAGGGAGGAAGAATAAGTTCTAGCTCCACAGCACCATAGGGGGGTTATAGTTTGCAATAATGTATTGTATTTCTCAAAATACCTAGAAGAGTGGAGTTTGAAGTCTCTCAATACCAAGTGGTGCCAACTACCCTTGATACTGCAGCTTGTGTAGACAGATCAAGTTGTCGCACTATAGCCCATACATAGGCGTGACTTTTTATGTGTCATTTGGAAATTAATGAACAAAGAGAACAGACAGAAACCAAAGTTTTGATTCCAGCCTATTCATACTAAAGGAAATTATAAAAGATATACCTGCAGCAGGATACAAATGATCCCAAGGAGAAGACTTGGGGTCAAATAATACGCACATCAAGGAGCAAATGTTATTTATTCCACATATGGATTGATTGCACTAAATAAGAAGAATAATAAAAAATACTACTGCCTGGTGAAAATAAAAAAAGAGGAAAAGTTATAATTCATGCCAATGACAGGGGGAAAAAAATTGAAAAGAGAGGCTCTGGACAATGGAGTGACCATATGGTTAAATAAATAAAATAAAAGCAAATGCTTATTTTACAGCAAACACAAAAACCGGTTCCAGATGGATAGAAGAGCTAAATGGGACATTTAGAACACTTGGAAAAGAAAATGGACATGCATATGTATGACTTCAGGGGAGGAAAAGATGTCATAAATACAACAGAGAAAGTATAAATCATAAAAGAAAATATTTAACTTTTTTAAATATTGGGAACTTCCATTCAACAGAATAGACGGAGATGTGCAAAATTATAAGCTAGAGATTGGGGAAGGAATTTTTGATGTATTTGTCATCAGTAAAAGATCGATATTCAGAATATTTTAAAAATTCCGTTGAACCCAAATGTAAAAAAACACAAGTAACCTAGTGGAGATATTAGAAAAACATTTGAGTGGGTCTCCTAAGGCATAAAGACCAAATATCCAGTAAGCATAAAAAGGTTTATCAGTCTCATTAGGAAATAGAAATATGCGATTTTAAGTAGATTGATACACTCTTTCCCCCCTTAGCAGATTGACAGAAATTTAAAAGACTGGCAGTGTGTTGGTGAAGCAAAGAAAAACCCACTGAACCCAGCTAGTAGGCGTGTAAATTGGAAAAATCTCTTGGGTTTGGGGACAGTGTTAGCTAGTGACACTAAGATCCCTCCTGCTCTCTGACACAGTGTAAGTTCATAATACGTTCACACAAGGTAGCCTCATGCAGGTACTCCATGATGGATTGCAGGAAAATAATGTCAAGGAAGCAAAGCAAAATTCCAGCAGAATCACAACATAGAATTGCATACTTGCCAAGTTCAAGAACAGGTAAGAAGGAATGGTCGTTACAGATACCAAGGAGATAAAGCGGTAATCACCTCTGCTGTTTTAGGGTTTTGAACTTGGCCTGAGGATTACACTGACAGAAGACAAACCAATAGGGGGGGTAAAAAAAGTAAGCACATTGATTTCATACAAGTTTTCTCTGTTCAGGGAACCGTCACAGGGAAATGACCCAAGACTGCAATCATTGGTGAACACCTAGATAATACACAGGACAAAGAGTAGTAGATTCCCAGCAGCTTGGGAGGCTGAGGCAGGAGGAGCGTGAGTTCTAAGCCCGCCTCAGCAACTCAGTGAGACCCTGTCTCTAAATAAAATAGGAGAAAAAAAAAGGGGGGGGGATTGCTAGGGATGTGGCTCAGTGTTTAAGTGCCTCTGAATTCAATCCCTGGTACCAAAATAAATAAATAAATAAAAATAATAAAGAGTAGTAGACTGAGAAGGTAACTAACTTATTGTAGGGAGGCCAGAGGAAAATATTTAAACGAACTTTGTGCAGAACTTTCTCTGTCTCAACTTCCTGGCCTGGCCGTGATAAGAATGTGACTTTGATTCTGGCTGAGGGACGGCATCTTTTACGTGGGAATTTCATCTCCAGCTTTTTGGAGGTTGAGTGAAGGTCAGAGTGATCTTCCTGAACTTCCTGTTTTTCAAGTACCTTTAATCCAAATGTGCCAGAGCAACATATTTTGGGGTAGCATGTTCCAGACTCCCTCAAAGATGACTTCCATACGTGATAAAATCATTTTAATAATTGTTGGAATGAAAAAGCCCAAATGAAAGGTTGTGATTAACCATTAAACAGAGTGCCTGTAATCTAAGTGCATACAGGAGGCTTCAACAGTAGTGATAATATTCTTTTTTTTTTTTTATACATAGGTCTTCACTGTCTTTGGATTCTTTATAATTTATGCATGTCTTATAAATAATAATTTTCCCCTCTCCACATTTAATAATAAAACATTTAGGCTAAGAATAAATAGTACTATTGTACTGGTGTTTTTTTTTTTTTTTTTTTTTTTTTTGTACTGGGGATTGAACTCAGGGCCACTTGACCACTGGGCCACATCCCCAGCCCTTTTTTGTATTTTATTAGAGACAGGGTCTCACTGAGTCGCTAAGTGCCTCGCCATTGCTGAGGCAGGCTTTGAACTTGCGATCCTCCTGTCTCAGAATAATATTATTTTTAAAATACAGAGAAATATATGTTATAATATAGGAGACATTGGAACCATCAGGAAAGATTTTTTAAAGGGGTAGTTTTCAAATAGAAGGCAAAGATACTTCCTAGAAGTTTTAGGATGGTGATCTTAGCGTAGTGGGTATTATTTTAGCATTTAATTTATGTGCTCCTTCCTTCGTACATCAATCTTAGCCTTCTTCATCCATGAAGCCACACTTACATTTATCAAACTGAATTCCACGGTGCATGCGGTTGGTTAAGGTTTCTGTGGGCTGAAGAATCTCTGCCCGGGATTCTACCTTAGCAGCTCTGCCTCTGAGTGGAGTGTGTATTAGGACTTGGGACAAGTCTGGCATCTAGGACAAGTGCGGCAAGCGCTAGCTCACTTAAACAGCTACAATGTTGCAGCAGCACCCTAAATTTGAACTAGTCAAAGATTAACCCTCTCTCCCCATTCTACTAGAGGGATTGCCGGGGAATGCCTGAATGTTGGAGTAGCTTGGGCATTATGCTATCAACGTGAGTTGAGCATGCCCAAGTTCAAGGGCATCATGCAAGCAAGGCAGTCTCATGGGCCATGGGCAGGGGTAGATGTCATTGAAGGTTTCACAGAAAAGGGAGAGAATTTAACTTTTCTTCTGAAGGGCAAATGGTTGTTTGCCCTACATGGGTAAGAAAAGGAAATGCATTCCAGAAAGGAAAAGGAAAAAAAAAAATAACTCTAATTAGAAGGGACCCTATAATTAGAGGGAACATATAATTTATCATCCAAAATAGGACATTTTGGAGAGCAAAAGACCACTGTTAATAATTATTCCAGGACAGCAGCTGTAAACCCAGCACTGTCCTAAAGCAAACCAGATTGCACATAGTCATTCTATTTTTTTTTTTTTGGGGGGGGGGGTACCGGGGATTGAACTCAGGGGCACTCGACCACTGGGCCACATCCCCAGCCCTTTTTTGTATTTTATTAGATACAGGGTCTCACTGAGTTGCTAAGTGCCTTGCCCTTGCTGAGGCTGGCTTTGAACTCGTGATCCTCCTGCCTCGGCCTCCCAAGCGCTGGGATTACAGGTGTGTGCCACCGCGCCCAGCTTGTTAGCCTGTCTATAATAGAGTCAACACAAGGCTCAACAATTTTGAAATGCATTCTATGGTAAAATTAAACTCAGGAGGCAAAGGTTCCTAGATACACAAATGATGAGTTCACAGATCCCAGGTTCAGTGTCTATAGCCCAACGTAAGTTCAGGTCTTAGCCAGAAACAGAAAACCAATTTAGCGGCAAAATTTGGAAAATGGCTGCTTTGTTTTTTGCCTCCAGACTGTGACCTTTAATTAACGTTGCTTTTGTAACATTGTGTTTCTAGATATAGGGGCTTGCCTGTTATTTAAAACAAGTCACCCAACAGAAACCTATTATGTTTTAAAGATTGTCAGGAAAACCCAGAAGAAGTCTTTTAATCAAATGCACTAGCAATTCCTTGTAGAGCACGTTGCTTGCCTTTATAGACCTTTGGCAGTTTCCATGTGACATAATAGGAGACCGGAACCTGGTAGCAAAAGCAAAAGCAAACAAACAAACAAACAAAAGCCTGCTTCTTGTTAAAGGAAAAAGCAGGAGAAAGAATGGAGAGATCAGGTGTTTTCAAACACCTTGCTGGCTGAACTTGAACAGTCAGTAGGTTGACTTTGACCGGGAAGAGCAAGGAGGAAGAATTCAGAGTGAGCTCTCCGTGGAGATAGGTAGCATCAGGGTTGTCTCTGGGACACCCCAAGCGACCTCTTTTCCTTTCACTCCTTCCCTCCACTGAGCCTTTTCTTTTCATGGTTGCTGCTCCCCTCAATTTTGAAAGGATTGACCCAGACCTAGAAAAATTTAAGAAGTTTTGACTTGTACCAACTTGCCTTGTATCAAGGGTCCCCAAGGACAGACGACATTACTTATTTCGCTCAGCATCCATTTCCACAGAGAACAAAGGTTCAAGCACCTGGTCGCAGTAGTTTTGCTGGGAGGTTTGTCTTCAGCTGAGTTTGCAGAGAACAAATCCAAGTCAGAGAAGCCCCGTGCCCTCTCTGAGTGCCAAGTTCAAACAGTTAATAAAAGGAGAGGGTTTTGCCACAGCAAATCCCATAGATAGCTTTTTAGCCACGTCTGCAAAATTGTCCCTTGCAGAGCTTCCCACGGTCGGTGTTTGGATGTGTTCAGCCCTAAACTCTCTGGAGATATTCGAGTCGTGAGTCCCCAAGTAATTCAGAAATCAGCTTTATGAGACACCAATTTGTCTTAGCCCCTGGGGAAAAAAAAAATCTCTCATTGGCTCCAAATGAGCATTACCTCTATATTACCCATACATAAAAGATTCCACAAATGTTGAGAGTACATTGTGAATTTTTTTTTTTTTTTTTTGAGTCTTCCACTGTGCGATGAGATAGACACAGGATTCAGTGCAATCCACATTCAATTGCAAGGAACACCGACCTTGCAATAAAACCTTGGTAATAGAGACTCCTCTGCATTTCCCAGAGAGCACTCTATTTTCTAAATAATCCCCTTTCCTTAGCGGTTTGCATGTAAAAGCGGGCAATAAAGGAGATGAACAGACTTTGTGCTCGGCGTTTTGGGTTGCAATGCCCTCATGGAGAAGGACCTATGGAGGTAGAGTGAGTTCTACAGCTGCTTTCCTAAAAGTGACCCACGTGGTCCCATTCCCCAATTGCACCTTCAGCTTGCAGCTCACATTCGATTGCAATTTCCTCTTTGAGCTCTTAGATTTGTCATATTCAATTGCTCTGCTATCATTGGAAGCGAGAGTTACAGCCCCGACATCATCAGCTGACTGCAAACGGTGGGGGGGGGGGGCAGTGAGCTCTTGGAGAGATTCCTGTGCATCTAGTACTCCCCAGGATGCACCGCGGCTGTTCTCTTTATTGCTTATTACTTTCTTGTCTGTGTCGGAACACAGAGAGAATCACTGTCGAGCCTCAAAACGTTGTCAGTTTCTAATACCCACCTTCTTACCCACAAACCCATCAAGAGTTCCGTCCTGTTCTGGGGGCTTCTAGCCTAGGGTTCCCACCCGTCCTGTTTCTAGATGTTTTACATTCCAAAGACATGGGTGTCAATAAAGAGATGCAGCTGTGCTATGGTCTCTGACAAGGCTCCATAAATCACGTATGATCCAAGCCCACAGGTCTAGCAAGGAAGTGAAATAGTCAGTCGATTCAATTCAACAAGTGTTGATTGGGCACGAACAAAATATCAAATTCTAGAGGGCGAAGCTAAGAAGACAAAAATGATTCAGACAGATTGTCACAGTGAAGGCAGGATTCCTAAAGGAGCTTGGAGATTTCTATAAGGGAGTGGATCAAGTTTTGATTCATTTTAAGGAAGAATATTGAGGAAGATGTCATTGGAAGAGGCATCCTTTAAGTTGACATTTTTCAATTTTTTTTTATTGTTTTTGGTACTGAGGATTGAACTTGGAGGCATTTTGCCACTGAGCTACACCCCCAAGCCCTTTAAATGTTTAATTTTGAGAGAGGGTTTTGCTTAAGTTGCTTAGGGCCTTGCTAAGTGGCTGAGGCTGGCCTTGAACTTGCAATCCTCCTGCCTCAGCCTCCTGAGCTGCTGGGATTACAGGCGTGCCCCCATGCCGGGCTCCCTGAGATTGACATTTAAGTGGGTGAGAAATCTGAGCAGAAAGAAAGAATTACTACTCAGCATTTGCTTTTGTTGATACCAGATATCCCACAACGTGAAACTAATTGACCTATAAATATTCCATTTCAATTTGTTTGGATGATGTACACACAACTGTAGTACCCAGAATGTTCTAAGAGGGTGCACAATGAATATGCATTTGCATACATACATCTTCACTACTTTTTTTTTTTTTTTTTTTTTTTTTGGGTACCAGGGATTGAACTCAGGGGCACTCGACCACTGGGCCACATCCCCAGCCCTTTTTTTGTATTTTATTAGAGACAGGGACTCACTGAGTGGCTAAGTGCGTCGCCATTGCTGAGGCTGGCTTTGAACTCGCGATCCTCCTGCGAGGATCAGCCTCCCTAGCGCCCAACTCCACATCTTCACTATTTGAAGGCAATGAAATGAATGTCTCTCATTGATTTGGATCAGATTCCTTTGTGTAACAGTGTTTCCTTATTCTTTTATCACCCACTGTGATTGCTACTGTGAGACTTTTGGATAATTCCCCAAGCTCCAGCTATACCATTTTTCATTACCCGGTACTTTAGGATTTGTAGGGTAAAAAAAAAAAAAAATAATAATAATAATAATAATAATAAGATGGTTATCGAATTGCATTACTTCAAAAGTCTGTAAGTATTCAAATGGCTTCCTGGGAGGTGATTTGGTTAAGATCAGCTTTCTTTGGAAGCATATTGGCTATATAAACAAAATTGTGGGTCTTGTTCCTAAAGGTTAGCGGTTGAAATGGGTGAGTCCCACTAAAGCTCATCTATTGAGTTAGCTGCTCTAGTTAGGTTCTGAGGGTGTTCAAGTAACTAAACAGAGGGACAGTGGAACACTTTGACTCGGTTGCCTAATGGCCTGAAGTGCAGCTTACCGGGGTCACTGACGGATGTGCCCATCACTAAGAAGACCTTCAAAATGATAAACGGGCTGGGCCAATTCGGTCCACACAGCCACTCTAGATCTCGGGAGTTCCTCTCCTTTGCAGTCAGCCACTTTGGTCGTACGAAGGACCACATCAAAGCAGCTCTGCTGCAATTCCTCCCAATACTCAGCAAATCTACCTCAAAATGGTGCATTCTGTCATTTGTGTGGCCCCCATTGAAAGAATGACTGCAAACTGCGTCTTCACCGAGAAGAAGCCCTGTCTGAAAAAAAAAAAAAAAAAAAAAAAAAAAATCACAAGGACCTATGGGAAAACCACACTTGCAAAAAAAAAAGGTGAAGTGTCCTATTTGTAGCATCCTAAGAAGTCACGTAAACAGGGTGTCAGCTTTTTTTATATCATGGCTTATGTTAAAGGGCATGCTCCCTCTATTAAGTGCTGAAGATGTCACCATTGCAGGGTAGGACCCGTCGGATGTTTTTTTTTTTTTTTTTCCTCATACTTTCAAAGAAATCTCTAGTTGTGGTTTTTATATATTTTAGACAATTCAGAAATATTGATGAGTATTGCAAGGCTTTACCTACTGTCATTTTTGTACTCTAGGTGGAAGTTAAATGGAACGGATCTTGACTTGGGAGTGGATTTCCGCTACAGCCTTGTTGAAGACAGTTTGTTGATCAGTAACCCCAGTAAAACCCAAGATGCTGGAACGTACCAGTGCGTAGCAACAAACTCGTTTGGAACAATTGTTAGCAGAGAAGCCAAGCTTCAGTTTGCTTGTAAGTAGCAATTATGTCACGCCACCCACGTTGTTGTACTGTGTATCCTAACTTTCCAAACAGTCTCTTTTAAAAAACAGAACAGATTTTTAATTGGTTATATGATCTTTACCTCTTTACATACTTCAGAAATGTCTTATTTGTAGGATAAACTGTAAATATGAGTGGGAAGATGTATCTTTGTGCTTTTGTAAGGATTGAAAGAGTTTGGTTATATGGATTATTGTGATGATTTGGGGTTTTTTTTTTTTTTTTTTTTTTTTTGGTACTAGGGATTGAACTCAGGGGCACTTGACCACTGAGCCACATCCCCAGCCCTATTTTGGATTTTATGTAGAGACAGGGTCTCACTGAGCTGCTTATTACCTCACTTTTGCTGAAGCTGGCTTTGAACTCACGAGCCTTCTGCCTCAGCCTCCCAAGTGCTGGGATGACAGGCGTGCGCCACCATGCCCAGCTGATTTGGTTTTCTGATGCTTGGTACATGCAAAAATTCACAACACTGAAATTTACACATGTATAAATGTATGCATACAAGTTACACACATATATGTTTTAAATAGAATGTGCATAAGAAAGCAAACGAACTGTCAATGTAGGAGTTGATAAGAGAAATACTTTACCCATAAGCCACACAGTTGAAAGCAAAACTTCAGCCATTAGTTAATTCTATAATTCTATAATTTTTGTTTATTTCATGGAGTAGAAATAAATTGAAAAGCAGTTACTGAAGGGCAAAGCATCACACCGGGGACAGCCGTGCAGCCAAAAGATTTATTTAACAGCCTTCGTAGCTGGTAGAGAAAACCGGAGAAGAGGTGCTCTGGTCGAAGGTCGAAGAGGTGGGAGAGGGGAGTCAGGGAGAAGGGAGTGTGCAAGCTCTGGTGGGAGAAGGGAGTCAGGGAGAGGGGAGTGTGCAAGCTCTGGACAGAAGGTGGGTGCTTGGTTGCACCAGCTGGGATCTCTGGAGCTGTCAGCTAAAGCAGCTGCTGTCTGGCTGGAGGCTGGAGCTGTCAGCTGGGAGCGGCCGTCGGGCTGAAGGTAGTCGGTCTGGAGCTGTCGGCTGGAGCAGCTGCCGTCGGCTGGAGGCGATGGGTCTGGAGCTGTTGGCTGGGGCAGCTGCCGTCGGCTGGAGGCGATGGGTCTGGAGCTGCTGGCTGGGGCAGCTGCCATCGAGCTGGAGGCAATGGGTCTGGAGCTGTTGCAGTGGCTTCCTCCTCTCTGCAGCGACGAGCTGATGTATCTGTCTTCCTCCTCTCAGCAGCGACGATCCGATGTTGTGTCCGTGTGTCTCTCTCTGGCTGATCTGAGTCTCTCAGACAGGGCCTTATATAGGGATTTCTGGTGGGGGGTGCACTAGAGCAACCCCAAACACCATTGGCTAGAACAGGGTGTCCTTTAAGCCTATTGGCTCTTGCCTGGGGAAAAGAAACATTCTGCCTGGGGAAGGAACATCCTGTCTGGAACATCTTGAAACAAGGTTGCTTCTCTTAGGGTGTGGAAAACTCTGAGGGCGGGGGAGGGTAAGCTATCTATCAGTTACAATAACAACAAAAAAAAGTAGAGTTATATTATTTCTCCTTTTATGTTTCTGGTTTAGAACCTTGGGGGAAAAAAAAAAAAGTTGTGCATACCTATAATCCCAGCAGCTCAGGAGGCAGAGGCAGGGGGATCATAGAGTCAACTATCAGCCTCAGCAACTTACTGAGAACCTGACTCAAAATTAAAATAAAAAAGGGCTGGGGATGTAGCTCAGCAGTAAAGTGCCCTGGGTTCAATCCCCAGGACCGAAAAATTTTTAAAAATCACCATCTCTTAAGACTACTTTTTAATAAAACTCCATGAGTATGCGAAAGAAAGTACAATTTAGAAATGACAGGTTGAAAATAAAATCCCAGGCAAGAGCACATTGGAGCATGGATGTCTTCAAAGACTAAAGATGAGCTGCCTGTTTAAGGGTATCATGTATTTGCATATGATTAGATATTTCCTTGTGTGAAATCCCAACTCATACAGAGGCTGCTTCGTGTCAAAGGTTTCATAATTACTAAGTCTGTTGACACGAACGCACTCGAATATTCTCATTAACAAAATCCTCTCCGGGACTTCAATATCAAATATGCCTAATATCCAGTGCTTAATCTATTATTGCTGTTTGGTGGTATTTTTATTAGTCGAGAAATGAATTTGCTGAAAATGATGTGTATGTGGGATTCGAGATGATGTTGTTTGTGACTGTCTCCTGGGAAGGTCTTCTAAATGTTCTTAGGTACACAGAATAATGGGAGAATCATATGTCTGATTAAGTGCTATAGAATCCAAGTGCTTATTTATTCCTCTTGGATTAATGCAACTCTAAAATCTGTACTTAATTCTTGGTGATGACACGTGGATCTTACTACATTCATTTAAGGATCATGGATGCTCAGAGTAGGGAAAATCTAAGGACTCCATGAATCTTACAATTCTTGGGTTTCTAGATTTTATAAAATGGGAAATTTTCAACAAATAGTAACAACAACAAAAAAATAGAGATGGCACCCTTCCATTTTTCTAAAGTACATTTAAAACAATAAATGGCCAACCCTCAAGATAGCCCTTTTGTATATGTTGAGGCATTTTTACTATCAAAAACAGCAGGAAAAAAATGGAATCTCGTATTCACAGTCATTTAAATAGAATAATTAAGCCGAAGGACATGTCCCCAGGCTCACTGTGTGATGAGTTGGCCTGAGGACCTGTGTCTGCAGCCCACCTTGCTCCTCCAACATCATCAGTCTTATGGTTTAGCCGGTCACGGTGGCGCACGCCTGTCATCCCAGCGCTTGGGAGGCTGAGGCAGGAGGATCGCGAGTTCAAAGCCAGCCTCAGCAATGGTGAGGCACTTAGCAACTCAGTGAGACCCTGTCTCTAATAAAATACAAAAAAGGGCTGGGACAATTCACAATAGGTAGGTTGTGGAACCAACCTAGATATCCCTCAGTAGATGAGTGGATAAAGAAAATGTGGTGTATATACAAAATGGAATTTTACTCAGCAATAAAAGAGAATAAAATAATGGCATTTGCAGGTAAATGGATGAAGTTGGAGAATATAATGCTAAGTGAAATTAGTCAATCTCAAAAATCCAAATACTGAATGTCTTCTCTGATATAAGGAGGCTAGTTCACAGTGTTGTTGGATGGGGGTACATAGGAGGATTAGAGGCACACTAGAATGGTCAAAGGAAAGGGAGGGGAAGGGAGGGAGCAAGGGGGAGGGAGGGGGCGAAAAAAGGGAAAAAAATTGGTGGTTGAATGAAATGGATATCATTATCCTAAATGCATGATTGGAGACCTGAATGGTACTTATATACTTTGTATACAAACAGTTGTATGTAAAAAGATGCTATATATGTACATTATGAATTGTAATACATACTACTATTATAAATAAAAAAAGAAAGAAAAAAAAGGGCTGGGGATGTGGCCCAGTGGTCGAGTGCCCCTGAGTTCAATCCCCGGTACCAAAAAAAAAAAAAAAATATATATATATGTATTAGTCTTTTGGTTTAGATATAAGGTGTCCCCCAAGAGCTCACGTGTGAGACAATGCAAGGTTTAGAGGCGCGTCTTAACCTAGTTGGTGCACTAATCCACTTGAATGGGTGAACTGGGTGGTGTAAATGCCGGCAGGTATGGTGTAGATAGAGGAGACGGGTCACTGGGGACCTGCCTTTGTGGTTTATATTTTGTCCCTGGTGAGCAGAGCTCTCTCTGCTTTCTGATCACCCTGTCCTGAGCGTCTTCCTCCTCTAACTTTCTGCCATGATGTTCTGCCTCACCTTGGGCCCAGAGCAATAGAGCTGGTCATCTGTGGACTGAGACCTCTGAAGCTGTGAGCCCCAAATACATTTTTCCTCCTCTAAACTTGTTCTTGTTAGGTCTTTTGTTGATCACAGGAGTGGAAGAGCTGACTAGAACATTCAGTGATACATCCATACTAGCCCAAAGCCTGGGCTCCTCATGATTTGTTTTGAAAAATCCTGGTCAGGGAGAGTTCCTCTGATCATTCCAAAGCATCCCGATGCAGAGTGGATTGCCTCATTGTTCAAAAACAGAAATGCTATTCTCTTCCTTCAAATTCAGTTATGGTTTAAATACGAGGTGACCCCCAAAAGTTCTATCTAAATTTCTATCACTTCTAATCCTAGTACTATGTGATATAAGTTAAACTTTATATATATGAAAATGTATCTAATGCCAGAATTCTTTGTACTACTTTCAGCAATATTCACTCCTACTTGGTCTTGCTACATTTTCAAACTCTTCTTAAAACAAACAAACAAAAAAAAAAAAAAAAAAAAAAAAACAGGAATCAGGGCTGAGGCTGTAGTCCAGTGGCAGAGTGCTTGCCTAGCATGTGTGAGGCACTGGGTTCGATCCTTAGCACCACATAAAAATAAATAAAGACATTCTGTCCATCTACAACTACAAAAAAAAATTTAAAAAAACACTTATCATAGAACACCCAGAGTCATCTTTTAGAAATATAATTAGATCATTCTGTTTTCCTGCTTTATACCATCTTCACAACACTCAATTACGCTTATTCACTTGTCTACTGAATTTTGACCTCATAGAAATGAGCACAATGCTGACCTTGACCTTTGTAGAGAATGCTGAAACATGACAAGAACTTCATTTACAACTAATGCAGCCAGCAATAATGTTCACTTTTGTAAAAGCACTAGTCTCCCATTATAAGCTTATTTTGAACGTGCAATCATAAAATCTGACAGTTGATTTTTCTCAAGTTGCTAGTAATCCAGAGCTAGCTAACATGTTTTTTTTCTATTAACACAACATCAGAGAATTGTATTTTCCCCTATTAAATTTGCTTTCTGAGCAGTGACTCTTTGTTCCATTACATTTGAAATTTTTTTTTTGTTAACATTTTTTAATGTGACATATTGATTGTCTTACTGGTTTAGTGTCAGCCAGCCAAAACTTTGATAAATGTGTGTCTAGTCTAATAACCAAGGCAGCAAGCTACTAGAGAACTTCTACGAAGATGAAATCAAACCTTGCAATCAATATTGTTTGCACAGTCTTGTCCAGCTACAAATTGAGCCCAATACTCTACAATTAAATCCCAGTTTTTTTTCCTACTTATCCTTAAAGAAGTGTGGTCTTTGCTCACTGCCTTGCTCAAATCAAGATCTACTGTTTTCTGCAACATCCACTTCTCCCTACTCTTGCTACATTTTCAAGCTCTTCTTTATCACCATAGAACAACCAGAGTCGTCATTTAGAAAATGTAAATTAGATCATTCTGTTTTCCTGCTTTTTTCCTGTACTTGGAATAAATCTCAAATTCACTCCCAGGGTCTCATATTAAAAATTATTTTTAGGCTGGGCGCGGTGGCGCACGCCTGTAATCCCAGCACTTGGGAGGCTGAGGCAGGAGGATCATGAGTTCAAAGCCAGCCTCAGAAATGGCAAGGCACTGAGCAACTCAGTGAGACCCTGTCTCTAATAAAATACGAAAAAGGGCTGGGGATGTGGCCCAGTGGCCGAGTGCCCCTGAGTTCAATCCCTGGTACCAAAAAAAAAAATTGTTTTTAGTTTTATATATATAAAAATAACATTAGGATACATTTTTACACAATCACAGAAGCATGAAATGTAATTTGCTCTAATTCATTCCCCATCCTTTCCCCCTTCACCTTTCTCCTTCCCCCTTCTCCCCTCCCTCTACTCTACTCGTCTTTCTGTAATTTATTTATAGTTTTGTTTTAATTGCTGTCTTGTGGATATTCTTGGTGTCGGGATTCACTGTTCTATACTTAAGTATGTACATGCAAAAATGTTTGGTCAGATTCATTCCACTGTTCTTCCTTTTCCCATTCCTTCTCCCCCCTTCCTCCTCAATCTCTTCTTCTCTACTGATCTTTCCTCTATTTTGATGAAATTCCCTTTCCCTATTTTCTTCCTTTTTTTAAAATTCTGCCCCCCCCCCTTATTTTTTTTTTTTTTTTTTTTATCAGCTTCCACAAATCAGAGAAAACATTCGACCTTTGACTTTTGGGGACTGGCTTATTTCACTTAGCATGATTGTCTCCAGATCCATCCATTTTCTGGCAAATGCCACACAGGCATTCTTTTTTATGGCTGAGTAGTACTCCATTGTGTGTGTATACCACCTTTCTTTATGCATTCATCTGTTGAAGGGCACCTAGGTTGGTTTCATAGCTTAGCTATCACGAATTGTGCTGCTGTAAACATGGATATGCGCCGCCGTGTTATATGTTACTGTGGTATGCTGATTTGAAATCTTTTGGATAAATACCAAGGAATTGGGGTAGCTGGGTCATAGGGTGGTTCCTTTTCTAGTATTTTGAGGAGTCTCCAAACCGCTTTCTAGAGTGGTTGCACTAATTTGCAGCCCCACCAACAATGTATGAGTGTAACCAGGGTCTTCATTTTAATTTCTAAAACATGACAAACTGGGCTGGGGATGTGGCTCAGCGGTAGAGCGCTCGCTAGCACGTGCGCGGTCCGGGTTCGATCCTCAGCACCACGTAAAAATAAAAAACGCATTGTGTACAACTAAAGCAAATAAATAAATATTTTTAAAAAAAACATGACAAACTATTTTCTGCATGAGGGCCTGGATACTTTCAATTCCTCTTCGCTTTTTGCTATCTCTTAGCATACTCAGTTCCCAACTTAGGTCGACCTAAGGGTTTCCCTATCTTCCTGTCAACCACTACCAGAAATGCCTATTATTTCTCCTCCTTGTCTTTGCCTACCTTTCTCCAGCCCTCTGCTTCTACAAAACAACACCCTCTGTTTCGTTTACCAAGATTTAATACATCTGGCATGATTTTGCATCTTTTCTTCTCCTGCTGATAGAATGTAAAAGTTCTAAAAGACTTGACACTATCTTGCCCATCCTTCTGTTTACATATCGACAGCACATTATGTGTATGAATAAAGGAATTCCAAAATTAATTGCCTATTTAGTAACACAACAGAAAATACACATAAGGTTAATTCGGGCAGGACATGCTTTTTATAAGCCCACACCCTTGGTATTATAGTCACTTATTGTAATTCAGCAGTCAATTGATTATGGTTTTCTTCAACGAATAAATGAGCAGAGCAAGACAGTGACATCTCTTGAAGGCCACTAATTCCCTTCCTCCCAATCATTTTCACTATCATAGAGGAAAAAAAAAAATGTTGGCTTTTTTTTTCTTTTTCTCTTTCTTTTTTTTTTTTTTTTTTTTGTGTGTGTGTGTGCAAGGAATTGAACTCAAGGGTGCTTAATCACTGAGCCACATCCTCAGCCCTTTTTATTTGTTTGTTTATTTATTTAGAGACAGGGTCTCACTAGGTTGCTTATAGCCTCACTAAGTTGCTGAGGCAGGCTTCAAACCTGCGATCCTCCTGGCTCAGCCTCCCGAGCCACGGCTGGGATTACAGGTGTGCACCACCACACCTGGCTAAAAATGTGAGCTTTAACCTCACGTTCTGAACTATCCTATGCAAGTGAGAGCGTTCTTTACAATCACGTGGCTTCAAGAGACTTGAAAGGTTTCCTGGCTTGTATCTTTTTTTAAAATGAAGTTGAAAATTGGAGTTGCCGAATTACTCATTCTTATTGCACAGTCGGTAAGACACAGAGCTGAGGAGAGCCAGCCTTCATCTCCTCCTTCCATGCACCTGGCTCTGCTCTGTTCTACATCTACTTAATTCCTACAAAAAATAAAATAAAATCCTTCACCTCTATACAATATCACAATGTCCAAATCTCCTTATATAATTTATATGATTTTATAATATATAAATTATAATTATATGTTTACATAGTAAATTATATATCATGCATATGATATGATGTATATATATAATTTATTTAGTAAATTATATAAAATATAATTACAAGTTTATATAATTTTATTCACAGGTCAGCCTTATAAGGTAGACAGGATGGTTCCTATTTTACGGATTATTTAAAAGTTTTTTTTTTTTTTTTCTTTTTGGTACTGGTGTTTGAACTCAGGGGAACTCAATCACTGAGCCACATCCCCAGTCCTATTTCATATTTGATTTAGAGTCAGGGTCTCACTAAGTTGCTTAGGGCCTTGCTTTGTGAGGCCGGCTTTGAACTCGCGATCCTCCTGCCTCAGCCTCCCAAGTGCTGGGATGACAGGCATGCGCCACCGTGTCCTGCGCGAATCATGGTCCAGGCACACAGCAGAGCCATTTTTCAGTGATACGTAGACGTGGATTTTTTTTTTTTTTTTTAAATTCCAAAGCATGCCTCTATGGTTACAAAGGACAGAAATCATCATTTCATATTTTATTTTAAATTGGGAGCTGTGGGCCGGAGAATCTGAGCTGCTCTGCTGGCTGAGCTCGGGTGGCAGGGGACGTCTTCCTGGCTCTGTTCCATCTCGTGTTCTGGAATGTCAGTAGCACTCCGGCTTGTCATCAGCTCGGTGGGGCGGCCGTCCTTCCCTCCCAGAGTTGTTTTGAAGATCACGCTGTAAAGCATATGCAAGGTCCCAAAATAATTCCTAGCATAAGAAAGTTATGCAAAAACTATTTCTGTGTTTTTTTTTCCTCTCTTCCTTTGCCCTCTTTTCTTTTCCTTCTGCTCCTTTTTTTTTGGGTACTGGGGGGATTGATCTCAGGGGCACTCGACCACTGGGCCACATCCCCAGCCCTTTTTTGTATTTTATTAGAGACAGGGTCTCACTGAGTTGCTCAGTGCCTCGCCATGGCTGAAGCTGGCTTTGACCTCACGATCCTCCTGCCTCAGCCTCCAGAGTCACTGGGTGGTCTTGTCTCTTTGAAATAAGAATAATAGCCACCATTCTTGAAGAGCTTAGGTGTAGCTGGTGCTAGCACAAGC